>JAPYYT010002046.1:0-21055 GCA_030522565.1 Ceratosolen corneri
CACACACACACACACACACACACACACACACACACACACACACACACACACACACACATATATATATATATATATATATATATATATATATATATATATATATACACGCAAATGGACCGTAATAAATAGCGTTCCAGCGTATTATTGAATTATCTTTAATAATTAGTTTTTTTGGCAATTACATAATTGTATGTACTTATCTTCTGTTAAAAAGTCCGCTCAATTAATGTGCCAAACTCTACAGTGAATGTTGTCAAATGAAAGATCGAACAATGCAATTAGTGGAAAGAATGGCAAATTTAAAGAATCTTGGTATAATTTAAATAAATATTTGTTGCAAAGTTTATGAAAGTAAAGCTAAGGTTTGAAATATGTTTGTCTTGGAATGCATAATTTTTACATAAAATGTTTCCGCTCTTCAACTTCATTATATATTTAAATTTTTCTTTACATTTATCAATTTATTCCAAAGTTAAAATTAAGGCATACGATATGGCCTTGATTTTATATATAAATACCATGGCAACATTTTACCTCTTATCCCATCAGCAAACTCAAAATGTTTTAACGATTTATAGTTACGAAGACAGCATTGTAACATACAAACTACTATATGTTCCACCATCATTATTAATAATTGTTATTGTGAGATCGTAAGGCCCTTCGATATTGGGCCTGCAATAAGTCAGACCCAAGAGGTCGGAAATACCTATAAATTTAAAGCTTTCCATTCCTCGTTAATAAAATTGTCCTTAAACTAGGTAGTAGTCGCTCGGTTACCGAGCACCAAAGACTCCTCCATGCTTCCCAGTCATGCTATTTTCGCCCGAATATTCAAGCCAAACAATTCAATGCCTAAAGTCAATCTTCAATCCCCACTCGCCGAGCTTACATCTCCTCGACCTTCTAAAGAGACGACAACAGAGCTTGTGCGCTGGCAGCGTCGATCGGCCGCCTCGATTTTCCACGGATCCCTCCTCCCGATCCTTCCGCAACTCTAATCGCCTGCGCACTTAGATTCCTGGGCACAAATTAACCGGACGCTCGGCGCCGTGACGTCGGACTCGCGTGCGCGGGCTCGACGATGACGGATCCGGTTCTCGGGATGCGATCTCCCGGGCGTAATGCGCGCTCCTCTTGTCCTCGCATTATTTATAAAGCCTGGCGCTCATCTCTCTCTCTCTCTCTCTCTCTCTCGGAGACTCTCACGGCGGCCACGCGAGCCTCTTCCAATAAGCCGAGTCCCATTTTTTTGCATAAGCGACTTGTTCGCGTTTTTCGCTGCGACGTCGTCGATACGGTGAAACCTATGTCTTGCTCGGCTTCCATTTAAGGCGCCAGGGCGCCCGGGTTCCTTGTTCTACTGCTGCTGGGCTTTATGTGGCTGAGGATGGGAGTCGAGGCTGGTAATAAGCCGCACTTTTACATTCGTCACAATTTTATGAGGGCGAGGTTGCTTTCCGTAATAGATCCGGCTTGCGATAATTAACGAGGACTAATAATGAGTCCGTGTCAAAAATATAAGCCAGTTCCAAATGTTTTTAGGCACACTTCATTTGTTCTACGTTTATTAATTAAGTAGCCTTACATTCTAAATAAATTCGATTAAATTTTGTTCACATGTCAGACTGTCATTCTGTAAAGCAATTAGTTTGTAAATTTTTCTCCTTCTATTGCCATAACTGTTATCTCTAAATATTCAGCAAAGTATAATAAACTACAATCTAATTGTTTAATTAATTTTATTTGAATATAATGCCCATTATTAATTATATATAATCAATTGTCTCTTAATGCTAAAATCTATTAACACGTTTTCTTTATGATTTATGACTGACTTTTGAATTCCTTATAAATAATTAATTTTTATTCAATTAAAATTCTATACATACATGCATACGTGTGTGCGTGCGCGCGTCTGTGTGTGTGAGCGTGCCAGCGTGTGTGTGTGTGTGTCTGTGTTTAAATATGTATTTTATAATTTTCAATTATAATTAAGAAATACTTTTGACGTAGAAATATGTGCGATTAATGTAAATCTTGCAAATATTATGAATAAAAAAATACATTTACTTTAATTACTTGCACGTTACAAGAATCTCAGAGAATAAATACTCTGTTAAATATTTGCATTCATTAATGATGTCAAATCTTCATCGTCATTTGCTTCTATTTGTAAATTACCAGTGCTAACAATTAGTAGTTTTTCATGTATTAATGACATTCTATACACATTCTTTAATAAATTAAGCAGAGCTAATGAATAGCCATAGGACTAAGCATCACACGGATGTGCACACTCGAACGATTATTAAATAAGACTTTGAAAAATTGCTCGCAGTTGGGCAAATTAAAAGGGAATCTTTGCATGAAATACTCGAGCACCTCGGCATGAGAAGGTTTCTTTTTCTTTCATTTATACATCCTCACAAGTGCGGCAAATAAAAGAATTACGACGTAACGCGCAAAAATAAACGTCGAGTTAATTCAATTGAAATGAGCAAGATAGCGACGAGATGCGCATACATTTTATCCAAAGTAATGCTTGACTCTCGTAATACTTTCAGCGATTTTATCGATAAAAGTTGTCATAGACTCGGTATTGTATTATATAGATTATTATTATATACGTCCTCTCTCCTTCTCTCGGTACTTTGCTCCAGACCTCACACTTCACCATTAATATTCATAACATATTTATTGCCGTCATTATTGTAATGAATGTAAGTGCAAATTTTTCCGCTAAATCTCTTTCCTATCCTTCTTTTTCTTTGTATCGGCTATTAGCAGCCAGTGTTAACGTAAACGCATTAAGCACGCGACTGTCAGTGCGGAATCTCCAGGATACAATTACGCGGTGGAAAATCGGGGAATGGCAGGCACTCAGAGGCAAAAGAGTCGACGGATATCGGAGCACGCAATGCCCCCCTCCTCTTCCGCGTGCGCGTAATTTATATTTTAAAGTCGGCGTCACGCGCCTCCTTTTAATTCCATGAATCTGGGATGCGAAGGGTGGCGAGGTTGCTGATACACCGGCGAGTAATACGATTGCCCGTCTGTCATCTGCACGAGACGATGACAGAATGTTATGACAAGTGTTATCTTGGCGCCCTTCACATTTATCCCGAGGTTCTCTTCGTCCTCGAGGAAGACGATAATTGCCCATCATCTCGCTCTCTGTCCCACGGATTTCTATGTCGCGTGCGCTACAATTAGATTTTTAAACAACATAGTCTCGGATTATTTGGCAATTTTTATCCTTTTTACGAATTGCCGTCGTTTCAAGGCGCAAGGGAAAGTTGAATTATAATAATAAAAAAAAATTTGCATTTTTGATAATTAGCGTGCTAACTCACGTAAATAGAGTGTGTCTATGGAAATTAATACATATATACATCATTGAAGAGTTTATATGTTTCACGAGTCTTTTAACATTGCATTAAATGCTAATATATTTATTAAAAGTTTTAAAATATTTCAAGTACGTACAAATTGTAGTCAATTACGTCAGAACATACTTTAGCGTTCATTTTATTTTTTCAAATTATAAACATTCTACCAGCTTATTCGTACCTACATTTCATGATTTATCTTTTACTTATAAAAAGTGTTTAAAGGTGATTGGGTAACAGATATATGCATATATATATAATTGTCTTTTAATAAATTGACGCTTCACATTAACGGAGCCTTCGTTATATGAAATTATTTCCCGTAAAATCTAGAAGTTAAAGGGAATAACAATCGAAATGCATTATCACGTAGATTACGACGATTCTCTTAAAGAATTACTTAACTCTCGAGTATTTTAAGATATTGCGATTGCGTGGAGAACAACGTTAAAATTCAAAAGCACGGAAAATCCAAGCTCATCGAAGTCTAAAGCTCCGCTTATTTCTCATAGATATTTGAAAACTAGACTGTTTACAATTGGCCTAATTGATGGAAAATAAGCTCAAAGTTCTTCAATAGTTTGGTTTAGCCAAGTGACTTATTTATTCATTGCAGTTGGGTGATAATTTTTCTTTTTAATTTCGTTTAAAATTTCGTTTTAAAATCGTACGTAATGATTATCATCGGCTTGTAGAAATAAGCTTGTGCCTACTGATTAAGCGAAACTTTGATAAACACGCCAGTCGCCCGTCAAGAAGCCCATATCTCACTCTCAATAGCTTGGCCCTCGATCCTAATCAAACTCAAAGCTTCTTAAGTACGACCTTCGGCATAGCCCCATTCATCGAACCGTCCAATAATCGCGTCACGAGCTGTCGCTTGATCCCGGATTCGCGAACCCCCGCGAGAGGGTAAAGTTACGTTGGCTCGTCGGATGTGTATAGAGCGGGCAGGCACATGCGAAGTAAGAGAAAAAGGTAGAGAGAGAAGAAGTATATAAGGCCAGTTTGCGAGACTCCTCGTCGGTTCTCGCGGCGAGCGACGTGAGATCCGTTGGACCCGCATGTAAACCGTATTGTCCCAAGGCCGCGTACGTGTGTGCGCGCACTTACGTATGTGCGTACGCGCGGCAGCCCTAACGTCGGCGAGGATAAAAGCGAGACACGGCTTTTGTCCTTATGCCTCTCTCTTAAAGGAAAGGGCGGGGGGAGGGGATGACCGAGGAGTAGGAGGAGGAGGGGGAGGAGGTGGAGGTGGAGGTGGAGGTGGAGGTGGAGGAGGCGATTGCCGCGACTCTGCGGGTAGCCGACAACGAGCATTTCTTCTCGCTCGCTCGCTCGCTCTTTCTTTTCCCCGAGCAAACACATACACGTATACGCGTGGCTACTCTATTTTTTCCTCTCTCTCTCTGCGTGTCTCCCGCTCTTTCACCCCTTTACTTTTCTCCGGGGGCCTCCGCCTTCTGCTTCAACCGCGTCTTCGTTGTCGTCTTCCAAGGAGTGAGCCTCTCTCTTTCTTCTTTACGCAGTCCTTCGAGCGCGGCGCATAAGATCTCGAGTGCGCGTTTTCAGATTTGAGATTTGGCAAAAGAGAAAAAATGGCTGTGACTGTCGTGCCGCCGCTGCGCCTATCCAAATACACCGGTGAGAATAGAAGAGAGGAGTCGCGTTTAAAAATGCATCCGTTGAATATAAGGAAATGTTGAGTGCGTTATAAAGTGATTGTCATTTGATAATTATCGCCACTCGTGGGTGGAGGAGTCCTTTGTGGTGTATCCGAAATATCTATTCAAATATTCGTTTCAAATCGGCAAAGTTATGTGGGCTCATTTATTGCATTTGTGCTGTAGGGTCCATTGGACTAAACTTTCACAAAGGCGTAGGAATGAAAGAAATGTAAAGGACATTGGCATAGTTTTTACTAAATTTATATGCCTAGATGACTGAATCGAGCATTCAATTCGCATTAATTTATTTTTTATTTTTTTTCAACTCAAGTTCAATTTGCATAATACCTCTTATATAACAAAACGTACTTTTCACAATTCTATTATTCATATTTTATGCACAACTACGATGCTTCACGATCTTTCAATTTTCTACAATGTTTCGCATATCCGTCCTGTCGCTGGCTGCACATAATCAATATCACTGTGACGTGCAACGAAATTATATCCAGAATGCACATTACAGTCATTAAATGCGATACTACGGGCTAATCAAACGTGTTGTACAACTCGATTGTCCATCGCTCGCTAAAAATTTTTGTCCACATACTGACAATTGCAATGATACTAAAAAAGAGTTGCAAATGTTTCGGATGCTTTCTCTCACGCTTTTTCGCATAAGCACGAGCCAATGATTATAAGATTCAATGAAAAATCCGGAGCATCGTAACGAATGCTTTTTGCTCGCTTTCTATCATTTATTTCCTCCGAGAGGAGAAAATTGGCCAAATAATTTAAATGGATCAGAAATAGAAATTGAGACGCTCCTTCTTGCAATTATGAAAGTTTACTTGAGCGTAAGCCACGAGCGTGAGAGGGACAGAGTGGAAGGATGCAAATCGTGGCATTAAAGTGAAAAGAAGCCTGGCTCTATAAAGTGAGAAGGAGACGCAAAGACGTCAAAGTGATGCCAAGTAAGAGGCAAGAACTTAGCAATGAGATGGGAATAATCATGATTCATTATCCGCTGGCCGACGGTAAGATACACGTAAATGGGCAGAAAATAGGGAGGCCGAGTCTCCTCGTCCGGGGCTCGATTCTCTTTTTTTATTTTATGACGTCCTCGAGTGGAGCAAGCCGACGACATCTTACCGACGAAGGCACCATCCGAGTTGTTAATTTCGTGGCATGTTGCGCCTAATCGACCTTTAATGCTAGCAATATCTATATCGAAGACTATATAAGTGCAGGCAAACGCTGATGAGCTCGCTGATACGATTTCCGATTAGGATCCTCAATCATAATGGCACTCCTTACATCCACATTGTTGCAAATATCCTGCGGCCGAGTGGGAGAAGAAACGAACAGTCATAATAAACGGTCGAAGAAAGCTGCTTACGATCTCGGCTACGTCGCTTTCCCGCTACGATTCAGATAGGAGACTGGCAATTTCGAGGAAAGGCAAGGCAAATGCGAGCGCAAACGTTGTCTCTCGCAAGGCTGCACAAGGGCTTATTGTCACGGCCATCTGGTGGCGGCGAGAGGCACTAGATGGCCGTAAGAAGGGCGAATATTTATTTCGAGGGCAATCGCGAAGATAGCCGTTTGGGGAGTGTCAACATTTTCAGAATGCCAAGCTCAAAGCGAGGCTCGACTTGTGCTCGACTTATGCTCGAATTGTGCTCGAATTGTGCGCGTCCGCGGTAGCAGAGAGGGAGAGGGAGAGGAGGGGGGAGGGAAGGAGTAATTAAGCGAGCTTACGGGAAAGCAAAGTCGGCCGAGTGCACGCGCGCGCGCACCACCGCGGTTTACATCGCGAGGTATATAAGGTCGCATGTGGCGTCGTCGGCGGGGACGACGGCGACGACATCGACGGTGGCACAATATGTAATTCCGCGCTCTCCTCGCCGATAATTATTATAGCTTCCGAGCTCGCTGCGCTATCCGCGACGTCGACCTCCTCTCTCCCACGCTCCTTTGTCCCTCGGCCACGCGATCCCGCGATAAAACTACTTGCCGAATTTATATTCGTGCGCGAGAAAACTGGATTCCCGACGTCTACGTGCCCGCTCCTCCGCCCCCTAATTCACGTCCTGACGTCGCGGGACTTGTGGCCTTACCGGGAGTTTGGCAGGGCTCGAGTCGCTTGATTTGAGAAAGCGATTGAGCCCTAATGTATCGAGGCTCGAGCTAATGCGATACTTTTATTCGGATTATGATAATCGGCCGTCTATTTGTCGGCGAGTGCTTAGTCGATTGAGTGGTTGGGTGGGGGCTTGGCTCAAAAGCCGCCCAAAGCCGTCCCCGAGCCTCTCAATTCCCGATATTTCAGAACTGCCATTATTATATTAGAGTATTCGAGAATTCGAGAATTCACTTGTTAAAAAATGTTAACGAGGTTAAGTATTTAGTGGCGTTGTAATGAAGCTCTAAACTTAACTAATTACATCCTCGCGATTAATACTTTGATTTCTCGTGGAAGAGTTCGCGAACGGATAAAAAAAAAAAATACTTTGAAGTGAATATGATGAAAGTAAATTTTCACAATTATAAATTGAAGATCAAAGAATATTTTTTTTTTTTTTTTTATCTCTTTTTTTTTTTTGCAGCTGAATGCATTTCTGTACGCTCGCGCTGCTTCCTTTTTCCCTGAATATTTCTGTTACACCAGTCTTTTATTAATATTTTTTCCCGGACGTTTTTCTGACAGCCTTGCTATTTTTGCCTGAACAATATTGAGTAAACGTCTGCTTTAAACACGAATCGGATATTATTTTTCAAACGTTAAATTTATTGTTCCACGGACAAGTTTTTTCTCTGTTTTTTTTTCCCCTTTCGTTTGTTTGTTGTGTTTTGTTTTGTTTTTTCTTTGTTGCTTTTATTTTACTTCCAATTGTTCTTTAAAACTTTGAGAGATATATATATAAATAAATGGTTGTTTTATCGTAGAAAATCTCCGATTTTTGAATTTCACAATCGTCCTTTTCAATCTAAATTTAGAAATTATTTTATTTAACTCGAATTATTATACATCGAAATTAGTATAAATATATATAAATTATCCCAATTATTACATTGATGTTATTATTTACTTAGTACAGAATGCGTATTTGTTATGGAAATAATTTTTAATTTGTCTGGAAGATTTGTGTAGTGAATTACAGCACGAGATTTTGAGTAAAAAAATGACAACGAAACACAACCGGCAATAAGATCATAGTTGCTCAACTTATAACAAAATATTTCCCAAGAATCGAAAAGTCCATTTTTATATACATTTCTTTAAGATTAATAAATGCCGTGTAATTAGTTTATAAAAATTTTCAACCAAGTACATTTTTGCAATAGAAATGAAATAAGTTATCAGTCTCTAATAAGAAAAAAAAAAAAATATTTATATATAAAGTTTATGCATTAGTACAATAATATAATAACCGCGTTAACTAGTAGTAATAATAATTAAGGAATATATCGATTTAAAATTATTATAGATCATCTAAGCCTACTTAAAAAATAATAAACATTCGTTAGAAAATTAATGAGGAAGTTTAAGTAGTCGAGTCTTTGCGATCGTGTAATCATATTACAAGCGAATGTTAAAAATGTTAATAAAGTGAATGTTTTTACGGTGTATATATATATATATATTGATTATTAAATTATTATTATAATCATTTTAATTCTTTCTTATTGTCATTAGATCCCGAATAGCTACCTAATATTTTAGTGAAGTATTATTATATAGGATATACGTTCTATGATATATTAATATCGTATTTATAGTATTTTATGCTCACCTATGAAGCTTATAAGACGTAAATTTATTGATTATGTAGTATTATCTAGTCAATTAATTTTTGGTCCATTAGTCTTAAATAGCATTGGTTTTAAATAAAATGCGCTGCACGTTTAATTGAAATTTTCATTAAAACAGTTTGCCCTAATCTCTCGTTTCGTAGCAACAATATGTGAAAATAATGAGTTGTGATTTTAATACATAAACAATATAATGTCATATTTAATATTCACGCTCCTATCCCTTTAAAGTTGGATCGAAAGAAACGAAGGAGCGAGGCATTCGCCCCGTCGAAGCATCGTCGACAACAAAATAGCCTGGAAACTTGAGGAGAGTTTATTTTGTCGACGAGCCGCAATCGCAACACCACTTCAAAGTGTAAAATCTCTGCTTGTAATGAGATTGGCCGAGTTGGAAAAGTAGGAAGAGTCGAGTGCCGCCCCCGTCTCCGCGAATGCTCGGCGGCGATGCTCTCGCTCGGTAAAAACGTCCCTCAGCCAAAGGAAAAAAGAATTTTCGCGCTGATTTCTGGCCCGTTACGTAAGTGGAGACGTACACGTTGAAATGGAGGAGAATGAGAATCGATGGATCGATAATGGGATGCAGTCGTCGTGGTTCCGCGACCCGCGAGTCCAACATTAGCCGAGAGAAAGGCTCTGCCTCTCTCTCCGAGTGCCTGTGTGTCGCGGCTAGGGGCGGGAGGGCGGACGGCGGAAGGGTCGAGGGGGGGGGGGACTGAGAAAAAGGAGAACAGCAAGGAGTATGAGAATCGCGCCGAAGGAGAGACAATAGGAATGAATTAGGATGAGTAAGAAAAAGCGTCGTGCGCTTGTGCGGAGAAATTTTCGAGAATTGCGTCGCTCTTATTAGGAAAAAGTTAATTGGCTACGATAATGAACTGGCGAACGGTTTCGTCAAGTCTCGTCAATGCAATTAACAGAATCGCATAAGTATATGATACGACATCACGCGTTTAATTTCTGCTTCTCCACGGGCCTTTTTCTTTCTATTCGATCGGCTGTTTTTTCGACGACACCGGCGCTTCTTTAGCCACTTGCAAACTATGTTGGTGAGGATAGTTTGGTGGAGCGATGCGCTAACTTTAACGGTGACTAATGCAAATAATTCAATTAGAAAGGTAGAAGTAGCGTATAAAGTATATCGTGTAAAATATATATTTTGAATTATGAGGCGGGAATTTGTATTGTTTAACAGTCAAGCCAGCAATTGAATAGTTAATTAGATCTGGCCAATCTAAATCCCTCGATTAAGCAATAATAACGTTAAATAAAGCTCAATCAACGGATTTATCAGGCTCGTGGTGTAGATGGCATTACTTATTCATTTTTTGCATAATTTTTCACTGCGCAGCAATCACTCGTTGCACTCACTCATGCGTTTTAGGTCTTTCCCCAAGTGCCCGCGGGGCTATTTCTTCTTTTTACGCAATAAAGTAAGTTGACGCCATGTAATTATTGTTTTCCACGGAGAAAATTTACTGCCGAGTTGTTCGCTTAAAAGGTTAGCCATGCTGCATCTTTTGTTTATATACTCGAGGAGTACTCGATGATGAAAAAATGCCCCATAAGCTACAAACAAACTGCACGGACGATAAAAGCATAATTGTAAAAACAGAAGACGGGGAGAGAGAGGGGGGGAGAGGAAAGTCATAGGCTGGTCTCGGATGAACTCAGCTGAGGAAGAGGAGATAAGGGGACCCTCCAAAGTCGGGCGCCAGCGTTTCGCTTCGGACTCGACGCTCTCGGGTGGTCCCCGGCCTTCTTTCTCCCTCTCTCCCCCTCTCTCTCTCTCTCTCTCTCTCTCCACTCTCTCTCTCTCTCCCTGCGGTTTTCCTTTTATGCGCTCTATCTCGTTCGCCATTCTCCTTGCCCCCCCTCCCCCTCTCTCCCTTATTCTTGACTGGCTTGCTTCTGTTTTTTGGCCTTGTTGCCTAATACCCTTTCCTTTCTCCTTTTCCATAAGCTTTCACGTGCAATGCGGGCGTGTACGTGTATTTGTTTTGAATTGGAAATTGTGACTCCCTTTATATCTGTGTCTTCTTCCCTTCTTCCATGGTTTTTGATGAGGTGTGCGCGCAATATATTGGCCATGGCTTGCCGTTTAATTCCAGGATTTTTCTCGACTCAACCAATACCAAGTCTTACATTATTACAAAGTTTATTCATACGGAATTTCGTGTTGCATAGATCCGAGTGTATTTAATTTTTGCCGTTATCGATCTTAAGGCGTCATTTGATGGAGTAGATTTAAACTTTGGCTTTTTTTTTCTTTCTTTCTTAGATTAAAACGCACCGCTAGTAAGGCAAGTTAATAAAGCGCATTAATTCTCACTGGCATTTCAATTTCAAATAATGTGCTTGCTTAAATTTTTCATACATATTTCAACGACAATTTTACCCCTACTGCAATACATACCCCGTCACATTAATCAAACTGTTTTTTGATAATTCAAAACAATAATTTATTTATCCTGAAAATCGCATAATCGTAATGCTTATGAAACGAGCCGTTAGGCTGATTCGGGTCGCGAGTGAAATTACAGCTGTGCTTGGTTGCATAAGAAGGTAAGGGAAGGGATTTTTAGACTTCAACCACACGGGGCAAATCAGCGAAACGTCAAAATATAAAAACAACGAAATCGCTCGACAGCTGCTGCACTTTGGTGCTTCTTAATGCTAATTGTGTGTTGGGAAAGCCAACAGCATCCCTCTCAAATTGCATGCGCAAATTGCTTGAAAGTAGGGAAAGCTATTCCATTCATGTGCGGGTTCGGTCCTTTCGCAGAAGCTGCGTCAACTGGCAGGACAGTCGCCAGGATTCGTTCCAACGAAGGTCATCCGAGTCACGCACGAGATGTTCCGAGAAGGACCGAGCTATTATCCGAGCTACTTACATAATTTGCGCTGCTGGCTGCGATTTTTCAGCAGCAACGAAGACAAATGCACTTGACGATGCTTATAATTAAAAATGTGATCTTCAACTGTTCAATTGTTTCATTAAATTGTCGACCGATTTGATTATTTTAAACAATATTCTAATCGTCGGATATTGCATTTCAATGACAAAGTTGGCTCTCGATGTACACTTATGCCACTGAACATTGGTTTAGTGTTCTTATGCCAAAGTAACGATCATTGTCCATTAAAGAGATATATTGAGTGTCCAAGTATCGGTTATGCACTTTATAAAATAAATACATCTGTGTAAATCATATTGTGAGAAAATTTCCCTTGCTACATTAGTATTGTTATCTTTCATCCTTAAATAGTGTTGCATGATTGGATAAATTTTTGTTATGCTTTTCAATTAAAAAGTTAAACTTTTTAAGTCAAACTTGATCAAGAGAAAATTGCTAAAGGAAAAAAAGACTTTGTATAATATTTCTGTTGAGGTATTTGGTGAACAAGACATGGTAAACGAATTCTTTTGCATTCGTTCAAACTACAATAACTTTATTAAGCTACAATAATAATAATAATAAGCAAGATCCCCATTGCAGTATTTGAAGCCGTTTATCATAAAATGCAATTTAATACATTGCCAAAGCATAACTTTTTAAGACAGGCTAATGCAAAAATTAAATATTTTACAATTTAAATTACGTATGCGATTGCTAGTTGTGTGTAGATTCTTTTTCTGGTAAGAACAAATAATTTATTCGTCGTAGCGTCTATTTATCTTTTTCCGTGTAAGTTTTCCATATATGAGAAGATGCAGAGAAAAGGAGAGAGAGAGAGAGAAAAAAAGGAGGGGAATATAAGGCCCAAGCGCAGACAAGAAAGCAAAAGGTAATATAGAGAAATAAAAGTTGAGAGAGAGAGGGAGAGAGAGAGAAGACGCTACTGCTCTTTCGATTCCAGGACTCGTGCGAGATCCTCGATAGGTATGGGACAACGCGAGAACGCGTTCCATGGATTCTGTGCAAGGACCTGGTTTGGAGTGCTGTCTTTAACATGGAGCATCGCATACGAGAGAAGAGGAGAAGAGGAGGAGGAGGAGGAGGAGGAGGAGGAGGTGGACGAAGAGTGGAAGAAGAAATATATTCTCGAATGCTTCAACTATCGATTGAAGAAAAGGAAAACTTCCATTTTATTACATAATCCGAATATCATCCAATTTGTTATGCAACGTAAGACGTCCGCGTCTGTTATATAATTGAATATAATATAATGTTTATTATAAGTGGCTTATAAAATTGTCCATTATACATTTTTAATATTTTAAAGCCCTAATAGCGAGTATTGTGCGAGGAGAGGAGGGAAATCGTTAGCAGATAGGAAAGCGTAATGATCGGGAGTATGAGAGCGTTCTGTCTCATTCCTCGTGTGACTCTTCCATATTGTTGAGCGCAATTACGCGAAATGTGAATTTCATCCGACGAGTCAATGCATTTTAAACTTAAGAATTATCTACAAATGATTATTAAATAATGCTTGAATGCAGAAGCAAGTTAAACTTTACCATAAAATTGTCGCTTATTCGTTAAAGTTTATATATCCGAGATATATTCTTTACGATTCGGTCACATAAAACAACATCGGGGATGAAAATATATTTCAATTAACAATGCTTTTGCACTTTTCATTTGAGATGAAAATTCTCATTATTGACCCCAGATTGTCGCAATGTCCAGCCGATGATTTTTGGCATTTCCTCTCTCCTTAATGATTACATAAAGATTATTGCCTACTTTCGTAGGAATTTGCCAACCGAATGTAACTCAACATTCCGCTCAAAAGCCCAGCAGGACAATGTCCTTTTTGGCCCCTCTACACGCTGCGTACGAGTCCTTTAAATTCGGCGTTTCCGCCCCGCAGGAGTGACATTGGCCGATTGGCTTGAGACTGGCTTCGATAATGAAAATGGAAGATCCAGATGATCTGGGCGACTTTTCTTCGTGGGAGGCTGGTAAAAAGTCGACTGGAATAGGAGATCGCGGGGTGCGATTGATCGGTGAAGGTGCGCATGAGCGAAGGAGGCATAGCTCCTCCGAAGTCAACTGCTACGGCGAGAGACTCATTGTCGGCGGGTAAAATTAAGTCATAGATGCTCGACTGCTGTCCCAGCGATCCTCTAATAGGCTTTCCCGATGCCTCACTTTTTTTTTTTCCCCCACCCTTTTTCCCCCCTACCCGGTCATAAATGCCGGCTATCAGGGACGTGTAATTTGCATTGTCCGCCGGGCGCTCATTCGCTCCTCGCTCGCCTTCGTGACTCGGCGCTTCGGCGCCTCGTGACGATCGCGCGGCCTATAATAAGTGCAAATCTCTCCTTTATCATTGTTATTATACTTTCTGGAAAATGGCATTATCTCAATTACCTTGCTTCCCACCTTTTCTTGCGTCGGGCGCGAGCTTCGCCGCTCGGCTTATCGACGCACTCGTGATTCTTTTAACAAGGGATCGGCCTTGGATGGCATCTGCCACTTGTTTGTTGCCGTATTGCGAAGATTTTTTATCCGAGGCCTACATATGTCGGAGATGCTGCATCGAGAGATCGCGCGCGCACGCGCACGCATTACCTATATTTATTATAGTGAGGAGCATGGGGAACGACTGGGCGTTTGGATTTAGTTTGAATGAATCCGTTCGTATAATGTTTTCATTATGGTATCTCGTTGATCAGGTGCATATTTATCGCTGTGTGCATCAACAGAAATTGCTCATTTCCAACGCAGTTCCAAATACTCGTTATGCTCGCTTACTTAACTTTCGATCTAAGGCGAATTTTACAAATTATATGAAAAATATTACTTAAAGCCACCGTACATTTGAAGTGTTTATTATAGTGATTGAGAATTTGATAATGAAGTGCAAGTCAATAATATTTCTATTGTACTTTGAATAATGCGCATGCGTGGAATAAGTTATAAGCAAATTGTAAATTTTACAAATTGCATATTATAAATGTGATAGGAAACTCATTAATGCGACTGATTTTTCATTAAAGTAAAATGATATTATCAATATACAGAAATCTTCCGTATAAAATACTAAATGCATATTTAATCTTATAAAATTCAGAGTAATATTATAAGAATAAAATTTAAGGTTTGATAGAAATGTAAGAGGATAATATTTTATTTTACGTGGATATAAAAACTGCATGCTAATGAAGCAATAAGCGAACAAACACAAAGTATTAAAAATAAAATGCTTAGGAATATATTAAAAAATGAAAAGAATAATGGCCAGAGTGTACGAAAGTACACGCCAAGTCATTTAAAGTAAATTACAAGAATGTGAGGGCATATTGAGTTTTTATATCGGATAGCAATAATTAATTTATTCTAAAGTGTTGGCAACTGTTGATCCACTTTCTTTACCTTTCTTCGCTTGTAAAAATTAGTTTTGTACACAGAGGGAGAGAGAGAGAGAGAGAGTGGGTGCGCGCGTGCGTGTGAGAGTCTGTGTTGAATAGAGCGAATAGTCAGCGTAAGTAGATTCACAATATCAATTATATTCGACAAATATTTAATGTATGTGCAATTGCGAAGTAAAGTAGTCAAATTTCATACTCTAATAGTACGCGCGAATTATCAATTCACTGGGGCAAAACTACGCTCGACCTGCAATTTATAAGATGTGTAATTTTTAAAATTACATCAAATTGGATGCGTTACAAATGTCGATTAAATAGAGCACAGAGAATGTAAATGAAGTGTGCACTTGGTTTTTGACAAAACCACGAATGCTCGTTTTTACGAAAAGATCTATCGAACGAAAGTTGGCTTCGGTGAAATCGATAATTGCTTTATTATAAGATACATTAGGCTCACATCCATGCACTTTATATAAAATATTATAAAAACCAAATAGTATAAAAAAATTTTAGCCGTCGATTGTATTGTTAGATAAGGAGTTTGAGATATAATGTACACGGTATTATATCGTAATGCTGTCAAGGATTTCGTTTCGTGATGCAAATTTAAAATTTAAATTATGAATTTTGATAGGCGCACGAGCCACACGAATTACAAATTATAAAGTTTGTCCAAGTCATTTCTGCTTCTTATATCTCTTGTCTTTATAATTTCTTAATAATTTTATTTTCACAAGTTTTCTTCATGCGAAATTTCATATTTGAAGCTAATGAGTTTATAATTTTCGAATATTTTTGAAAGATCGTTAAATGCGATATTTAACATAAATGGCAAAACACAAATTTTGAAAATTAAACGCTCGTTATTGGCAGGATTTATGAAATGGACTTTTGTGATAAATATCTCATAATTATGAATCATTGCTCGAAATGTTCTTTATCCAATTGTCAAGGGAAGAACAAGGATACGTAAATTTCTAATTGTCTCGGCGGTACTCTTACATCACTTATATTTTCATTATTCATAAGATTCTCTGCCATCTTACCCTTCAAGGTATTCAATCCAAATATCTTCGTATTCACCCGGGAGAGCAAAATTATTAGCTGGCAAATGCTTTTATTATCATCGTTGTATTTCATTGATAAAATGGAAGAAAAGATTTTATGCTGCAAAATGCTTGTGTTACTCGATAAGTTTTATGAAAGATTAAGTAAGCACTGATTGCCATATCACTTGCGTAGCGCAATAAAGTCTTTATTTTTAAATGCCGGGAAAACTTAATAATATTCTCATGTCATATATTGCGCTAATAAGAGCTTGAAATAAAGTCTCGCTAACTTTTTAAAATATCATTCCGCTTTTCCAATTAAAACAATCTATTATGGCTGCAACTCTATAGTTCATGAAAAGTCCAATATTTCAAATTATTCTTATAGATATATTACGCGAATATGTGCTAAATGTCGAGCTATTTTCAATTGTTGTAAAACGACAGCAACAAAAGAGCGAAATTACGTGTATAAAGCGTGTGTAAATTTTTAAATGCCTCCTATATTATTGTAAAGGTATTGTAGCAATGGACTCGGAGGGAAGTAAGGGATTTTCATAAATAAAAGCAAAGCCCATTAAATAATGTCGCAACTAGCTTTTCCACAAACAAGCTATCCGATTTTCCGCCCTGAAATACAATGGAATCACCATACTAAATAGACCAATTCACTATAAAGTTCAATTAACTTTGTTCCCCAACACAATCTCACACTGCTCACGCACACACACACACACACACACGCGCAGCAAAGCACTGGCGTAATATACGATATTATCGAGCTTTCTTGGATACTTTTTGTAGTCGTTCTCCTCACCCCCCCCCCCAAAGATGATTCGCCGCAGCCAGAAATAATGGCCGATGCTGCATTAAAATGCAGAAAAAGAGATGTATCAACGTGACTCTCAGCTTATTAGCACTCGAAATTTAATTACGCGCGCACAAATAGCCTGCCCCCCCCGCCCCCATATTCCCCGGGGCAATATTAATTGATAATTAAAATCGAGGGCGCGGCCTTAATAACGGCGAGCGGGGACGTCATCGGCTCGGTGGAACCGCGCGGCCAAGGAAGGAGCGGTGCTTATGACTTATAACGAGCCGCTTACGCGGGCCATTGGCTTCTCCTTGTAGATGCTTATCGGCTTTGGTGTTAACTAGGCTCGGGGCTCCAGCGGCTCGTGCCGCCTCGTGATTACGGCCTCCGACCGCCGCCCGCGACGTTCCCTTGGCCCCGACGTTTTTCACGCCTATCTCCAATAGGATCTTTCCGCGACCTCGGGGTCGAGCCTTTTGGGAATGTATATTGAATTGGCCGCTCTCGGCTTCCTCACTCTCTTTTTCTCTCCCCCCCCTCTCCCTCCCACCCATTGCCCGGCAAAGCTTCGGCTTTTTTCTTACAGTCGGCGAGATTTACGCTGGCCGGCGCAATTAATGCTGGCCGGTCCGTTGGTTAAGGTGACACTCTGGACTATCCATTCACCACTGATTGCGTCGATAATTTAGTTTATGCCGAGTGTGGGCGATATTTCCGCGCAGCGCCTCGACTCGAGGCCTCGGGGCTTACGATTTTAGGGCCCAATTGTTTTTCCATGCTTTCCCTCGCCAGCCTCACTCGATACTACTCGATATACTCGTTTCGCCTCCTCCTAGACTTTCCCTCCATAATCCATAATTGATAATGATTTAGGGCCAATGGGAGTGAAGCTTACACGTCCAGATTTATGTTTAGATAGCTAGCCAACATATTTGGAAATCTAATTAAAATCGTTGCGAGTTCCAAAATTCCGCAAGATTGCGGAGATAAAGTGAGTTAAAAATGTCGAGCTGGAGGTTGAAATTGGGGAGGGCAGCGAGAATTTAAGGATAAAATGAATAGATAAGGATAGAGCGGCGTTTAATAATTTCCCCCCCCCCTCCACGTGCATACGGAGCATTAATTAGTGCGAGGGTCGATTGTGAATTATTGGGAAATCGCGGTCGCACGTAATGCTCAAATAATTCATAAATGAAAATTTACAATATGGTAATGGGGCGTGATTAATGTGCGTTTGTAAGTAAGGTTGAGGTTTAGAAACAATTTTCATTGAGCGCATTAACGAGATAATGTAAAGTGAATTGCTTGGAATCGCTTTGAGTTACGTGCGAATGTAATTCCTCGGCAATTCTGTCGCGCTGCCGAGCTAAGCGAGCGGCTGTAATTAAATGTTTATCTTGGCGAAATCCATACGTAATGGGGGGAACGCTCGCCTCTTCAACGCAAAGTTTCTCCGCTTTTTTTCCCCAAACGGTGTATTAACCTATTTGAGCTACACGCTACAGTTACAATTCTCGCACGGAGTTTCTCCGCTTTTTTTACCCAACTAATAACGTGCGAAGCGCAAGGCTGAAACATATCTCTTTTTAAGTACATAATGTGTGCGTTTAGTAACATTCTATGGGTTATTTTTTACCGCATACAGAGCTGTTTAATAAGAGAGAGAGAGAGAGAGGCTCGTATTCTCCGAGCTGAGTTTACCTCATTTGTCATGACGCTAACCATCCATCATTTCATCCTGAAGCTAGCAATTTTTTTTTTAGCCTAAGCTGATGACAACCTGCTCGAAGCGCACTTTATATTTTCTACCGTATGTACTACGCCTTAATATTGAAAATTAATGCGGGAATATATTATATCATTTTCCACCTTTAGACTGCGCGCTAACGGTGCTCTACGCTCGTCCTACAGTGCGCCTATTCCGTCCTTTCCTTTCCTCACGAAGCTCATAATACGCTCGAGCCAGTGCCCGCCGACTACTGTCTCACCATGGGGATGAGAAAGGAGGAGGAAGGGAGAAAGAACTGCTATTGCGAAAAAATCGATTGGCCATTTTGAAATTCAAAAAGTTTTTTCACCCTGCGATTCCGCTTTTCGAGCGTGACTTCGGGGAATCTCGTTGTCCTCTTTTAATTTGGGGTCGCGTTTTTAGGGCCGAGCCTCGTAAGCGTTAAAGCGACTGTACGCGTCGCATAATTAGTTCACCTTAGGTTGATGGGATTCAACGGAAAAAGGTATATCGCTCTGCCCTGGCAATGCCTCGCATTTCAAATTGATTCCCCCCCCCAGGCAGACGGCGGCCAGTTTCTTATTGCAAGTGAATAAATACTACGTCTAAGAATTTCAAGCCTCCTCTCTTCTTTTGGCCTTTTTCGGTTTTTGGAATTGCTCCTCTTTTTCATTGGCGCGAAATCGTGCTTTCGTTGATGTATCTATCTCGCTTGTCCATTTGTCGCTTGAAGCGCGATTATAATTACCCGTTGATTGGTTCGCGCATTGTCGGGGGAATATTTTTTGGAGCCATGTAACTCTGGTTTGAAAACATTTATTGCCCTCGATTTTCGGCCATTATTCGGGTATTTTGCGGCTTTTCGAATCAGTTACATTAATCTGTATATTCTCTCTTCGCGTTAAAGCACTTTTATCATAACGACGATACATAATTTTATGGTAATTTTACGCACGTATTATGCAACGAAGTTTATATATGTATTTATAAACATTTGGCCATATGGTTATTTATTTGAATTCAATTGACAAACCAAAACAATTGTAATATTACATGGATGAGTATCGTTATAAAAATGTCATTTTTTATATTATCATTCAAATGTGTACGTGCATACCTACGAGCACCCACCTTCCTGCTTCCACCCCCACCCCCTCCCTAATCACACATCAGCATAATAAGAAGATGGAGAAGAGGTTAGTCACTGCAAAAGACGTTGATAGCATGAATAAATTAGCATTGCCAGTAAAATTTAATATTGAAGGTCCTAGTTGATAAATAAAGTTCTATTAAATTAAGGAAGGTGGCTTGGATTTTTGTCAATTAATAAATAATAGCCGTTTATTCGCACAGATTAGGCAATATCGTTAAATATAATTGATTTTCGTCGTTTCCGTTTCATTGCCAAGGGAGATGCCGATGTACGCGGAAGTGCGTGTAATTCAGGATTCAAAATACTAAAATCCATATCTATGCTGCTGTCGTAAAAGAATGTATTTTTCCGCGTCCTAATGCGCTTACTAATTTGGACTTTATATCCCAGATATGAAATTTTATCATCAATTGGCGTATTTATTATGATTGCGCAATTACAGCTGGCATTATTAACAATACAGTTCGTAAAAAGCAAAAAAGTTTATGTGGTTTGGTGAAATGGGTAGCACGTCATGGTTGAGCGATAATTGTTGGATATGGCAAATCTCGGGAAAGAATGGCCAAGAATGCGACTTAGATAAGAACTTCAACTAAATCCGATCCGGACGTCATGGATGAATGCCGGCGTCACATGAATAATAATAAGTCCAGGAAATGAAAAAGTTCGTTAGACTTGGGCATGAAAATGTAGCGCAAATTCGAAGAAAGAAGCTCGGGCGAGTGGAGGAGAAGCCTCTATAGGAGTAGAGTCGTCTGTCGAAGTTCACCGCAATAAAAGAAATTGCGAGATCGCGGAGCGGAGGAAGAGTCGGGTAGGAAGGAGGCTAACATTAGCGTCGGTAATCGTTAAATTCGACCGCATTGCGCGCAAAATACAGTGAGAACGTGACGGGCTACACGTGGTAGTGTATAGGCCCTCGCCGATACGCTCACGACAATAGACAAGAAGAACAAGTTCGCCTCTAGGCGAAATAAAAGCGATTTGCATTGCTAAACGCCACTGCAATTTGCGCGCACGCACACGTGAGCGGTGCGCGCGGGCGGGCGGAGGGCGGAGGGCGGAGGGCTGGCTGGCGGGAGGCGGGGAGAGGGGAAGGGGGGATGCGCGCGC
>JAPYYT010002047.1:0-21044 GCA_030522565.1 Ceratosolen corneri
ATTTACTTAAGACGTTTTATAGCAAGGATGTGTCTATACCTAGGAGGACTTGTCCCTTATTTTTTGCTAGACTCATCTTGCAAGACAATTTATGATTATTATTTGTGATTATACTTTATGATTGTACTTTATGATTACACTTTATGGTTATAAGTTACCACTTATAAAACTTTTGGAAGCACAATCCGAGTAAACCCTCTCATTAAACGATCATAAACAAGAAAGAAAATATGTTCGATGTATTTTTAAAGAATATTTCAAAGATCTTGGGACACATCTGCCAATCATAAACGTATTGAATGTACGAAAAGAATTTACAAAAAAAAGAGGTAGTACCGAGAGTCGAGAAAGTGCATGATTCTCGAACAGAAATAGATAAATTAAATATGTTAATTGGCCATAATTGCTAAATTAATTAATAAGTAGAAAATGTATAAAGATATTTGTTCGGGAATTAACCCAAGTGTGAACTGTCCTCAAATTGGTAGGGGGTGAGGCAGACAGTGAAAAGATTGAAAAGGCAATGAAAATAAAAAGCCTTTATGTTAAATTGCTTTTATTGATAAGTGGAGATATAAATAATGAATAGTTATATAAATATACAATTGAATATTTTGTAGATGAATAAATATAAACCTGTATGAATGTAGAAGCGGTCTTTTTCTATGAAGTCTTGGTATTCTGTTGTAAGTTGAATATAGTGATACATGAGACTTGATTTTACTCCTGAAAATTATCCATGTAGATTTAGATCAATTTGATCTAGTTACTTTAAGTAAAAGGATGACATAGGCAGTCACATTAAACTCCATTTAATTAGCTGCGGATTCTGCCCAGATAGTCGTTGAATATCATATAGTCAGCTGCTTTGAATTGCTGTCATTGAATACCGTATAATCAGGTGTGGATTCTGCCTAAATTAAAAGAATAGAATGAGAAAAGTGATTGAAATAAAATAATTGAAAAAAATTTTTGTAATCAATTTGCAATGGAGATAAAAAGAGAAAGAGATCTTTCCTTATAAATAAATTTTTTTTTTGTTAAATATTACTGATATCTGAATTTAAAAATACATTCATTATTGTTATTTACAATTTGTGAACTGTATAACACACAATATATATTGAATTAAATATTGTAATTGTATAATATTACTTCACAACAATAAATAATTAAATATTTTATTTAATATTTTTTTATCTTTTATTACAGCATGTGAATGCAATGTTTTAGGAGCAATGTCTTCTTCCTGTGATATTATTATCGGACAGTGTCTATGCAAAGTAAATGTTATCGGCAAACAATGTGACAAATGTTTAGTAAGTAATTGCTTTGATTTATTAATTACTATTAATGTAAGCTTATTTCATATTCAGTTAATTGTTAAAATTTCTAAACATATTAATTGATTTAAAATTAAAATTTATAAAATATAAAACTAAAAACTATTAGTATTCATAAATTAAAATATAAAGAAAAATTTTAATAATTATCCTATTGTACACTATTGTTCGGGAACTCACCCGATGCTGAGTTCTCTCCAAGGTGGTGTGGGGGAGAGGCCGTTAGTGGATGGGGAGAGATAGCACTGTAAAATAACTGTAGATACTGTAAAACGGTGTTTATTGAAATGAGATGGAAAATATAATGCGGTCTTTGTTTGAAATTATATGTTCCTTGCGGTCGCAATATTCAGGCGTAAATTGAATACCGCTAAGATCGGATTGGTTCTATTAATTGTTTACTGCGATAATTATTCTAGTATAATAATTGGTGTTAATCATGGATGATTCTACTGGCCTTTACTTTCTTTGAAGTTAAGATGGTTAAAAAGGCTTCTTAGTCTTACTGTTTGTTTAAATACTTACTGGGCATATGCAACAGGCTATGAAGTACCACGTGCCGTTCAATTATGTGTTAAACACCGTAGAAGCCTTCGTCTAGTAATTTATGTGTACATATCGCTACTTGCCTTTGGTCTGTGTTTCTTTGCGTTTGCCTGTGTATTTGTCGCTACTTGCCTTAATTCTATTTTTCTCCTCTTTTAACTTTCTTGATTTTCTGATCCATGCTAGCAATATATGCAGCGTTAAGCAGTTGGCCCAGTTGAGAATCAGTTGGTGGGCTTATGTTGATGCGTCGCTCAGTCGTATATTAAATACCGCGAACTCAGCCCTTCGTTATGTAACATGCAGCGACTTGGTACCATCATCGGGTTAAAGCTTTAATGTAATGATACCGAACACTGATGTTTGAGAATCTCTTGTTTGATTGTAAGACTAATGTAACTTTAATATCTAAGATTATTTTACAGATCGCGATCTCTAGAAAAACTCTGAATTACAGCGTTCGTGCAGTTTAGTTTTGATGTCTTAGCCCCGGTCCTTGAATAGAGGTGGTCATCTTAGAATTCTTTGAGAGTGGAAAGTTTTATTGATTGAAAACTAATTTTCTGTTGTCATTGTAGCGTAATTTGTAATTTTCGTAATTATATAATAATAGCGTAATTTGTAAAATGTAATTTTCTGTTGTCATTGATAGCGCTTCGGGACGTCGAACCGCGGCTTGCGCTGTTGCACCGATGTCTTTAAGCATGGCTGGATTTTCTTGATTTCCAATTCATATAGATTCATTAAGAAGTTGTCACGAAGCTTGGCAACTATGGCCTAGAAGATCTTGTTCGTTATTGTTACAACGCTGGTATTACAAAATATGACGTATATATGATTAATTAAATAAGTGAAAAGTAAATACTCAATGTACTTTCTGATAATTTCGTAGGCTCTTAGGATACATCTAGCATTCATACACATTTATAATATTTAGAAAAATAATTTACGAACAAAGAGGTAGTACCGATGGTCGAGAAACCAACGGAATCTCGAACAAGCATACTATAAAGTAAACTATATAATATTATATATATAATGTCATTCCTTCTTTACAAACATTTACTAAAATTTTTTAAAATGATTTACAGCCTTAATTCCTTAAGTTATTCAGCAGTATATTATTGCTGTAATTATATTTATATATATTATTGAGTATAATTAGCTTATATAATTAGCAATAACAGTATATTATTATAATTAGCTTTACTTATTTTTGCAGCCTGATTATTGGGGCTTAGCCACGGGAGCTGGATGTACTCCTTGTGAGTGTGACTCTTTAGGCTCGTACAATAAGTCTTGCGATGACCTTAGCGGACAATGCAATTGTATACCTGGGATTGGTGGTCTACATTGTGATTCCTGTATTTCAGGATATTATGGATTTTCTGAAAGTGGCTGTCAACGTAAGCTTTAACATAATAATTTTATTTTATTTTTATTCTTACACTTTTTACTTTGTGGATCATCGGTAATAATATATAAATGTAATTAATAAGTGGCTGATTAATCAAATTATTGTTTTAAATTATTCAGAATTTAATGTTTTAGTTTAATTATTAATTTATCATCTATTACAATAAAATAGTGTTAGAAATTGAACCCGATGTATAAAAAACTCCTCACACTGTTAAAGCGAGAGGCAGATAGTAGTTGGGGGGGGGGGCAGATGTCGAAAGAAAGTCTACGAAGTGTTTATGTAACAGTAACAGTATTTATTAAAACTAATATTAAAGATATTATTGAAATTATGTGGTATGTATGTTATTTTGAATGATTATTTTATTATCTTGATATTACTTTTAACTGAAATGTCTTTAAGAGTTTGTTGAAAGAAAGGATTATTTTCCTGGTTTAAATAGTGCAATGTACGTGGTGCGGCGATTAACTGCAAGTTCGACGCCGCGCTTACTTGGGCAATGGTCAGTTGTCAGTTAAACATGTGCGCTGCTTGTTGCATCAGTTGCTTGTAGTTTGAAGGCCAATTGAGATGATTGGCGTTACGATGTTGTAGTAAATTGAAGGTTGTTGCGATAGTCTGTTGTATGTTGAATGTCACCTTTGTTGTAGTATGTGATTTCGATGTGGAAATCGTGTGTAGATTCGTCAGGAATTTTTAGTTTGAACGCCAATGACGGATTTGATTGGAATTGCAATGTAATTGTAAATTGAAAGTTACTGCGACAGTCGGTCGTAAGTTGAAAGTTACTGCGACAGTCGGTTGTAAGTTGAAAGTTCGTGCGACAGTCGGTTGTAAGTTGAAAGTTACTGCGACAGTCGGTTGTAAATCGGTTCCCGCCTTTCTTATAAGAAGCAGTTTCGTTGTGGAAATCGAATGTCGATTTCTCTGACTGAAGGTCTTGTTTACCGTGGTTAGATGAAGTTGCTGACAGCTTGAGGGCTTGTCTGTCACCCGTGCAGTCGCTTTTTAATCAATTTACCCCGCCTTTCCGAGGGGAATCATTGACGCAGTTTCAAAGAGTGGGATTTTCAGTCTTTGTATTACTATTGTTTTTGAGTTATGCTTGGTGGACTGCCGAAAATAGGTGGTTCCATTTTTGGACTATACATCCTTGTGACGGCAAATATTGGGCCGAATGTTACAAGCCATCACGCGATAAAAAATGTAAAACATACTTGTTGGACTCTTACGAATGGTACAATAAGTCATGAGATACGACCAGCACGTGCGGTCCACGAATTTTGAATATATTGTTGATTTTAGTGAGTTTCAAGAAGTCCGAGACATAAGCGAGTAATAAGAGTGGTTATTGACAGTCGTTCAACGTGCGGCTCGGATCTTTCAAAGATAAATAAATCGTGTGCTGCGCCTTTTATGATCATAAACAACCCGGAAAATGTGAATGTCCAAAACATATCCTATCACTTATTGTAAAAAATACAAAACTTCTTGTTCGAGTCTTGTTGCAAAGCGAGACCTAAATTCTCTGTAAGAAATGAGGTACGTGTGAAAAGGAACGAAAAGTGTTTATGATCAGTAAAAGCGAGGCGCATGCGGTAAGTATAATAAATAGCGTGCGTGCGGCACATACTAAGTAAATATCATTTAGTAAATAAATTTGTAAAGTACTTTTATTACTAAACTTTATATTATATATTATTAGATGGAAAAACATGTATTGATTATTTGCAAAATAGTTTTTCTAAGAACAATTGGATGCAAATTAAAAATTGGAAAATATCTAATGTGCATCTTAAATGATTACATTACTATTTTTATAATAGGATATTTGTAAGGTAATGAATGAATTACATATATAAAAGCTAAATTTTTACATATTGCCATTCTTGTAAATATATATATATATATATATATATTATTAAAAGATTTATACATAATTATATAAGTATAATCACAGATGTAATAAAAATTTGAATGAAAAAATAGAATATATATAATTAACTTTATATATAAAAAAATATTAAATAGAGATTTCCTGCATATTAATATGAATTAGATGTTTGTAAACACTTTTCTTTATTCAAATAATTTATCATAATAATTTATTTATTTTAATAAAATTTTTAAGTATAATCCAATCTAATAAAAATGCATTAGTATAGTAAGTTATCTATAATATATACAAATCTTTTTCAAAATAAAAACAAAATTTTGATTAATATAAGAATTATTTCATTGTCAATCCAACAGCTATATTATGTGAGCATTTTCTCAGATAAATAAAGGTCGATACATTTTTTAATTTTCAAAGCTTTCCATTTCCTTTAATCAAGATCTTTCTTTATAGGTCATAAAAGCTTGCAGCATATGGATTAGTCTTAACTTGTAGAAATACAACTTATAGACTCGAAATATATATATGCGCATGAGCAAGAAAATACAAATGATATAATGAATAAAAAAGAGAATGGATAAAACAAATTACACTACTATAAACTCATTTATACTCAATAGTTTAAAACTGTATTATTGCTTGTTAGTGCATATATTCTAAAACTTCTAATACAGTTTCATTATTTAAACTACTTAGTTTTTGATTGGGCATAATCAACATAAATAAAATATAAAAATTAAACATTTTACGTATTATATAATTTAATTGAATGAATATATTAGAACTTGCAAAGTAATTTTTCTTTTTATTTAATAATAATATTTGTTAACTCATATACAAATTGCAGGGTGTGAGCCATGCAACCGACCGGGGCATATATGCGACCCAAATAGTGGACGTTGCTCTTGCCCGAGCCTAAGCTTTGGCGAGCGTTGCGACCGATGTCGTCCAGGTAGCTACGATCTGCGCCCCGGCTTGGGCTGTCGTCCCTGCGGCTGCAGTACGCTGGGCTCGAAAAAGCAACAATGTTTCCAATTCGACGGCCAGTGTTCCTGTCATGAGGGCTTCACTGGCCGAAAATGCGACCGCTGCTCACCTGGACATTACGACTACCCACGCTGCAAGCCCTGCAATTGCGATCCCTGGGGCTCACTCGGCGAGTGTAATGATAACGGCCAATGTCCGTGCAAGGTAAATTGGGATATTTGTTATTGAGCGTTATTCGTATCGTACATTTCTACAATTGCTCAATTTGATTTATCGTTTATGAGAAGCGTCAAATAAGAGAATATCTTGTGTGGGAAATGTATAATTCTAGTTTCTGAAATATTTATTTCATACAAAATTATGTTACATTTTATACTATTATAGACTATATAGCAAAAAACTTAAATAAGTTGATAGTCAGTACCATGTATTATAAAATTTATGTATTGATATATTATTTTAATAAAATTATTCAAATAAAATACTAAGAACTTTCAAATAAAAAATAATAAAAATTTAGAATCATAATACACAACACATTTAAATAATAGTTGCTATTAAGTAATTATAAAATATTACTTATTCTAAAACATTGTATTAACATTTAATATTAATTTAGTGTAAAAGAATATACTTGTATTAACTTAATAAATATAAAATATGCTTTAAGCATCGTCAAATGTAAACAAGAAATGAAATAAATAAATTAAAAATTTAAGCCATTTACTAATTGCAAGCGTGAAGTACAATTAAGTCTGTTTAGTTGGATAAAAATATTTATTATTATACATAAACTATATATAAACAATACTTATATATAAATAATATTTATAAATTTATTATTTATATATTGAAATTATAATTTGTTGGTAAAAAAATATAAACTTATTAATGCCCAATAAAACAAGAACATAATTTTGAATACAAAATACAGAATATATGCTATCCATTAAACATGATTGTAAAAAAAATTTCGACAAGTTAAAAAGTTGAATCATAATTAATCGCCATCCTAATTAAATATTTTTTCTAATTTCGAAATAATTTGATTTTTGTTATATAATATTTTGTTTTTCCTTAGTTTAATGTAATTGGACAACGCTGTAATAAATGCAAAATGGGAACATTTGGACTATCAGCCGATAATTCAAACGGATGCACCGAATGCTTCTGCTTTGGCAAAACTACTGTATGTGAACAAGCTAATCTCAGTTGGGGACAACGAAGACTACCAAGACCTCGCATTATTTATACAAATGATACCATTAACAATGCTGTTGTAAGTAATTTCATGATCTTTCATTTTTTTAAAAAAATATAAAAATAGTATTTAAAATAGCAATATGGTAAGCACATTTTTAGCAAAGTTTTCATTATCAAATTTGCCTATTATGCTATATATTCAATAGATAAATTTTACACAATGCTTTTATGAAATTTTTTTATTTAAATAAAAAATAACAATACAATATAGACATTTATAAAAATCAGTTATACATTAACAAATACTTTTTTCAAATTTAGAGAATAAGATACTTTTTTAAAAGCTAAAATTGAAATATTGCTTAATATTACTTTTTAAAATTAAATCTTAGTTTATTTAAAATACTCATTACATATTTATCTAAATAAAAATAACTATATTTTTTATTTTGTTTGCAAACTTATAAATTCTGTTTTCATGCTTTAAATAATGAAAAAATAGATCTACCATAAATTAAAATGTATCGTCTTCTTAAGCTATGTATATACACAGAATGTTCAACAATTTCTAGTTAATCAAAATTTATTAAAATTTTCAAACAAATGAATTCGTGCTAATTATATGAACAAATAAATATTATTATTTTTATTATTATTAATAAGAAAGTATATCATTAGAAAACAAAAGCATTTAGTAAATAGTGTTTTAAAAACTTCAAAATATAATATTTATGTAAACATTTTTTTATAGATTACCAATTACGAATCTTCAATAATTTTGCGATCCTTTAACAGTGAATTTAATAAAACAAATACACTTTATGTTATTCCTGGAATGGATGGAAATGTTACTTTCCCCTTGAATTTTTATCGTGAATTTCCTATTTATTGGGAACTATCTGAATCCTTTTTTAAAGATAAAGTAAGAGTTAAATGTTTTATAATATTAAATTCAAAGTAAAAAGTTATAGGTCTGTACATTTATTTTGAAGATTATATCATATAATGGATTCCTTCGATTTACAACAATAACCGAAGGTGGATATATATTACGGTCAGGACACAAATTTCCTCAAGTTCAATTGCAGGGTAATGGAATTATTTTAGAATATTTTTCACCTGCGGCAAATAATACTTGTTATAGTATAAGGTAATTCGTTATATATTACAAAATTCCATATAATGGAAACTTTAAAACTTTTTTTGAAATTTAATAAATTTTTCAAATAATTTTCTAAAAGGTTTCATGAATCGTTATGGCAATTAAGAAATAGACCGGATTTAAAAATTACCAGAGAAATTTTAATGATAGTTTTGCAAAACATAGAACATATTTTTTTAAAGGCATCGGACTTTACAAACTTTACAAGAGCAACGTAAGTATCGAACAAATTAAATAAGTTTTAAAAATTATGTTGATTAACTAAATTAAATATATGTAGCAAATATAAAAATAAAAGTTGGTATATGTAACATTTTTTTTGTACTTTTAAATATAATTATAATATAAATAATATATAATATAAATAAATAAACTCTTAGAAAAATACATTTGAAAAAAGAGCTCAATTAAATATAAATAAAATAAACTTTACACATTAAATGTTAGTAAAAAACTTTTATTTTATTTTTAAAAATAGATGTGAAATACTCTTATTTATTTATTTTTTTATTCTATTAAAATTAATATTTTAAATTTATATTTATTAATTAAATTTATATTAATTATATTTATTAGTTTTTGTGTTTATAAATAAAGCAGTTTATTTATTAATTTTATTAAACAGTTGTTCTATTTCAAATATGATTGCAAGGATCATTATTTTACAAAAAAATATTTCATCTTTTATGAACTATATTAGAAAGCATACTTATAACGTTAAAAACTATAAAATTTAAAAATTAATTATTTATTGAAAATTAACGTAAACTAAATTTATAGAGTAATATAAAATTTATTAATTTATTAATCCTACTTATAAATTTAAGAAACAACATTAGATTATACATCGTTAATCTCTTAATAAAAATTAATATTAATAATATTAATTAAAAATTAAAAACTCTTAAAAATATTAATAGTATTTTTTTTAAGTAAATAATTGAAAGTCTCAAATAAATTATCGTGAATAGAGAAAAATAATTATTAAATTGTCGTAGAAACTTAAGTGGAAATGATTTCATAAACTCTTTAGTTTATTAGAGGCATCGATGGACGTTGCAGTTTTAACAGCTACTCATTCACTACCACTCGCCATCGGTGTTGAGCAATGTAAATGTCCTGAGGAATATAATGGTACATCTTGTCAAAATCCTAGTTGGGGTTTCTATAGATGGTGGAACAATAACAACACAAATTCAAACAACTATATTGAGCTTGTAGGCCGCGCAAAACCCTGCCAATGCAACGGCAGAACAGAAATCTGTAATCTCGAAACGGGACACTGCTTGGTAAGTAGCTATAATTATAAATGATTTATTATTTATTTTTTTAAGATTTATTACTTATTACTTTAAAACTATTGACTTTATATTTTAATTTATGACTCACTCTGATACTTCGAAGCTCTTAATACAATACTTTTTTGTTCAAATCTATCATTCTTACGGTTAAATCGAAAGTATTATCAGATAACTTCTTTCTCATATAAAATATAATATCATATACTTATATTGTATGTATTACTAATTATTATAAATATATTATATATTATTGTATATATAATACGTTATTAAAAAATGTAATATAATTAATATATTTCGTATTTATGAATTTTATAGAATAAATTTAATTAACATTAACTAGAATACAAGTTTATACATAATTAAATTTATTAAATTTTCTAAGTTAATATTTAAATATAACTAATATTATTTAAAAAGTAACAATTCAATTTAATTTTAAAATGAATACATTTTACGTAAACAAATAAAATTCTCTGTAAATGCACGTGCACGAATGCTTATGCGTAAATTTGTACGTATCTTTATTCCATGCACATTTATAAATGATGTTTATTTTTAATAGTATTAATTTTAAAGACTTGACTACTGATTAACCATTTTTACTTATTTTTAAATGACTTTAAATTAAATTTTTTTATAAATTTTATGCTTTTACATAAATATTATGTATCCAATACTAAATCTGCAGTAGTGTAAATTATATTTATTAATTTAATGTGATGATAATTGTTGTAGAACTGCAGAGAAAATACAGCTGGCTTTGACTGTGACATATGTGCAGAAAGTTTCTATGGCGATCCAAATTTTGGTGGTTGCAAGGAATGTCCATGCCCGCAAACTGATAAGAAGTTTTCAAATAGTTGTATTGTACGATCTGATAATGAAATCGCTTGTATATGTAAATTAGGTTAGTATAAATCTTTAATTATATTTTGATTATATATTCTTTATTTATATAATTAAAACAAAATGTTAATACTTAATTTCTAATTAATAATACTTTCAGACTAATTTTATACATACGTTAACTAAACGAAAGTCAGTGCAATATAGTCCACAACCTTAAAAATCTTTAAAGGGTAGTCCAAAAACTATCATTATCATCTAGATTCAAAGACTGATAATATTATTTAATGAAAAACAATTTTATTAATTAATAAGGATGTCTATTATCAGTTTCATGATTATTGTCTTACTCATATAGTGCTTTCCTTATATTCATTATAGGCTATTCCGGGATACGTTGTGAACGTTGCGCTTACGGTCACTATGGCTACCCAACAATACCCGGAGGTACTTGCACACCTTGTCGTTGCAATGCCGTAGGTAGTGCGAGCGACGAATGCGACATCGAGACCGGGCAGTGTAATTGCAAACCCGGATCAACAGGTCGAGACTGCTCTCAATGTACACAACAAAGACACGTTTTTATCGGGCTTAACTGCGTGTGTTAGTATGGAATAAAAATGTTTACTTTAGCTTTACTTGGCTTTTTCGTTACGATTATTTTTTTAATTCACAGCATGTAACAACAATTGCACTGGATTACTTTTGAATGATTTAGAAGAGTTGAAATATGAATTAATTAATGCAACAACACACGTTTTCAATGGTTACGTTACTCCTCCGTGGGAAGAACTAGCTTACTACGACGATAATATTACAATTTTACTTAAAGAAACCAAAATGAAAATTAAAATTGAGGAAAAATTAGAAAACATACCTTGGAAAAATTATAATTTTCTTTCTAAGAGTGCCAGAACTTTATTAACTAATGTAATTAGTTGTTAACTCTTTTTTCTAATAATTTTCTTTTTAATAACTATTTTTATTTTTATTTTCAAAATTTGTAGATAATAGAAATGACAAATGAAGCACGAATTATAGAGTGGCAAAGTGGTGATATCGAAAATAATGAATACAGTTTAAAAATGGAAATTGAAGCATTACGAAAAGAATTAAATGGTAAAAATGTAGATTAAAGTTATTATATGGTATTTTTTTTAAATTATAAGATATTAATTAAACTTTGCATTAATAGATACTGTCTCTGAACTCATGTACTATGAAAATGACGATAAAAAAGTTGAAATTACAAAAATTTTTAAAGAAGCAAAGCAGATATTAAACAATATGAAGTTTCTTGATTTACCAAAAACAACGAAAGCTGTTCAAATTTTTAATAAGTACATACTTGAATTATCTCTTTTTTTAATTATTGAAATTTATGTTATTATTCAAAATATGTACTATTTTATAACAGAGAATGTTCAAAATTTATTGATTGGCTTAATGAATTATTTATATCAATGGAACCCATTACAAAAGTCAAAGAAGAATGTCGTAATTATTCGCTTAAATTGAAAGACATAATGAACAATATAGAAAGTACAATGGAAACAACGTTTTCTTATGATAACTTATATAATGAAATAAATATGACTTATGATATTTTGTCATATCAGCGAGAGGAAATTGACGAAATAAATACTACGACTTTGAAATATATTAATAAAGGAAATGCTTTTGTTAATGAAGCAAGCAGTTACATTGTTAATAATGAAAAAAATTTAAAGGTATATTTTCATTTTATTAAATTTTTATGTATAAAAAAAATATATCAATATGTTTATAATATATATATATATATAAAATGTCGTGTTATTAATTTAACTATAAAATTAATATAATATTTGTTAGATTAAAAACCACACATATTTCAATAGATATTTATAAATTAATATTTACTTAGTATTACTATTTTAGTTTATAAATCTAAGAATAAAAATTATTTTATAAGCCAAAGCATAATATTTCATTGAATTATAGAATATTTTGGAAATCAAAGAAAAGCTTGTAAAATCAACAAACAATCTTGCAACAAAAGAAGAAATTTTATACCGATTAAATTATGAATATAAACACAAATATGTAATTGAAGCTATAATTCATGCTCAAAATCTCTCTGATTATGTAGACCAATATGTTGGGTATGTAGTTTATAACGACAAGTATACCAAACAATTTAATTAAAAAATGAATCGAATCCCATTTTTTTAGATTATTTTCAGAAACTAAAGCTCAAGCAGCCAATCCTCTTAAAGCAAGTCAAGCATATAAAAATATTGTCGAAGGATTAATAGAAGCAAAACAAACTGCTAAAAATGCAAATAAAATTATTGATGATGTAAATAAAACGGTACAATTTTTATTACATTTATGTTTAATTCTCAATTTTTGTTAAAAGAAACACAAATGATTAGCAAATGTGATTTTTGAGTTTAGGGAATAATTAAATACATTTTTTTTAAATGATTTTGTGAATTTTATTATTGTAGATAAATATTGTTAAATATTATTATGTAAGGATAAAAATTTTAACTAATAATAAAATATTTTTAATATATCAAAACTAATTATTTATTGACTGTAAAAAATCTCGATTATTATATTTTTAAACAAAATGATATAATGTTTAGACTTTAAGACTATGTTTCCAAATAATTCGTAAACTATACAACGATATACTATTAAATATTTTCATTCAAATGTGATTTTTTAAAATGAACTATTAACATTTATTTCACTATTTAAAGGTATATTCCGATGATATTAATTCAAATTCATTGCCAGATATTGCTTTTGGTATTAAAATAAGATCAAATGAACAGTTGGAAATAACAAAAAATTATGATCAACCTTTCATACAAGCAAAAAATCAATTAGAAAGTCAAAAGCAATCAGTTTCTGAGTTAAAATATTCTTTAAACAGCACAGGAAACAAGGACAATCAAATTAATGTAAAATTACGAGAACTGCAAAGTAGCAGTCGTAAATGTAAGTTTATAAATTAAAAATTATATGTAAGAGATTTAATCATTAAATTTTAGCTGTATATAATAGTTAGAACTATTTACTAAAATAATAATTAACAAGCTTCTGCATATTTTTAGTACAAGAAATATTAAATGATATTTTAAAGGAAAATATAGAAACTGCAACTTCTATTTCTGAAACAAAACAACTTGTAGAAAGTTACCAGCAAGGTATTAAAGATATTTTAAATCCAAAATTTCAAGAATTGAAACGTGAAGGTGATTCAAGAATAAGTCTTGCTAGTGAAAAACGTAAGATAAAGCAAAGTTATTTAGAATCTTATAAAATAATATAAAATTACTTTTATTTATTTTATTTCAGTTGCAGAAGCCCAAAGTAACATTAAACGAGCAGATGCAAAATTAACAAGTTTAGCACTTGCATCTATAAAGCGTCAAATAGAATTTGACAAGTGGAATGGAACTTTAGCTGTTAAATTACAAATTTTAAAAGATAAAATTAGCGAAGCAAGAAATACAGCAGATGGAGTATGTAAAAATTTAATAAATGTATTTATCATAGCTATTTTAATGTATTTAATTAAATTATTTCATATATATAGATTCGTATTTCTGTGAAATCTGCAGAAGGTAAAAAATGTATAAGGTCTTATAGAATACAAGATATACAACCATCTTCAATTACAACAATAATGATGACTATATCCATTCCTCATAGTGAAAAAGAAGGAATATTATTTTACCTTGGCAGTAGTATAAATGTATGTAATATTTAACATTTTTTAAATTAAAATTCAAATCTTTATATAAAATAAAAATTTCATTGACATTATTTATCTATAGACCTATAGAATTTACCTATAGAAAATATTATTTAATATTTTAAATTTGTTATTTTAATATAATGGTAATGATTATTTGTGTATTTTTAAAATTAGTTAATAGAAAATAGAAAATAAATTGATACATTTTCTAATTTATTTATAATATTTGTTTAAACAAGGATGATTACGTTGCACTAGAAATGTTTAATCGTAAAATAAGATTCATTTGGAATGTTGGCGGTGGTACTGGTATAATAACGCATCCTGAGATTCTCAATGCTGGAAATCCTGAAGATGATACATTATGGTATCGAATCAATGCAGAAAGGTATGTCAAAAAATACAAATTAGAATCGTATTATATACTTTCACTATTTTTTAAAACTATTCTGTGTAAATTCTGTATCTATTAAATTATTTATAATTATTATATAGAATTAAGCATATAGGTAAACTCAGTATAAGTAAGCAGTTGACAGGATCCAATGAGTACTTGCCAGTGAGCAATAAAACTAGTTCTGAATTCGGACGTTTCGACATCTCTTCAATGGATCGAGTATGGCTCGGAGGTTTAGCAGAATTAAAAATGAAGCCACCTGAATTATTTGCTTCTAATGGTTTACCAAGTTGTGTACATCAAGTCATATTAGATGATAAACCATTAGGACTCTGGAATTTTATAAGCAATGCCCCTGATAATGCTTGTGAGCCATGCGTAGAAGGGTAACATTCATTACTATAATTTCTTATAATTTCATGTCATTGTATGTTAATCTGTGTGTATACATGTATGTGTTATTTCATTTACATTACATTATTTAATTGCTTGATGAATAAATTATTTAAACATTTTTTGTAGAGTTGAAAATCTGAATAACGATGTCGCTTATAGTTTTAATGGTGATGGTTATGCAGTAAGAACTCGCGTAATGTCAGGTCCTTATAATAAATATGTATTTGGAGTATCAATTAATTTCAAAACTTACGATGAAAATGCTATACTTTTTCTTGCTATTGATCCTGATAATGTAAGTCAATTTATAGTTTTATGAATATTTTTATATTAAAAACATTAAAAGATGATCATTAAGGAGCATATAAATATTTTGTTTCAAATTAAATAAAAAAATCTTTTATATACATATTTAGGCAAATAGTTACATCATGATTTTTCTACGAGAGGGTCATGTAGTTTTACATATTGTCTATGGTAATAATATCAGTATGGAGATGTCCTCTTCATTCCGCTATAATACTGGTAATTGGACAAAAATTGATGCATTTCGACAATATCACAATCACAAAAACACTGAAAAATGTAGTTTCAGTGTTAATGGAGAAAACGATAAAAAGATTGGTGCTCCTACACCTCAGCCTCGAAAAGAAGACATACCTGATTTATCAAACGCTAAATACTTTATAGGGGGTGTACCTCCTACTTTTCGAATAGACGGTTTTGTTCTTCCAACAGGCATCTCATTTCTAGGATGTATGTCCAATATCATTGTACAAGAGGGCTATGATCCAATGGCTGAGCAATATTATGGAGTTGAACTAGGTTGTAAAAATAAAGTAAGTATAGTTACACGATTTATGAATTTATTTTAAAACAGACAAAATTTGAATAAACATTTCCTATTTTTATATATTAATTGTATATATTATTGATTATTTTATTTATTATATTTTACTTATTATTTTTCTTTATTATAGTCTATGAATATAGTTGGCTTTTACGGAGATGGATATATAGAACATGCAGGCTTTCAACTTCGTAAAATATCATCTTCTATCAGCTTTTCTTTTAGAACATTACAAAATAATTCTATGCTATTACTCTCAACGTTTCAGGGACCTAAAGAAAGACTTTTTGGCATTCCTGATCAAGACTTTGAATTAATTGTTAGTATTCATAATAATACATATTTTTAAATAAGTTAAATATAAATATTTTTAAAATATCATATATAAATATTTTTAAAAATATCATATATATATATTCATATATATATATATTTATGTATGATATCATATATCATATATATATTAATAAATATAATATTTTCAGAAAGACAATTATTATTCTATAGCTATAATAGAAGGACGCATACAAGTTCGTCTTAACAATGGTAAAGGAGAATTTATTCTTGAATCTAATAGTACTTTTAACGACGGAAAATACCATATAATTATAATCTCAAAAAAGAGAAAAGATGTAGAACTAAGAATTGATGATGCATATCAAACAAGCAAAAAACTTGCAACAGGTGCAGCAATTAAAGCACCAGAATTTAGCGGACTTTATTTTGGTGGGCTTCCTCCTTTAATTAACAACACGAAATTGGTATCTACCACTGTACCTTTAAGAGGAACTATCAAAGATGTTATATTTGATGAAGAGTAGGTTTTATTAATATAAATAAATATATTATTTGATATGTAATTGTCAAATTAACTTTCTTTTTTTAGTTTATTATTGTTTTATTTTGTAAAATCAATAATTATAATTTTTTTAATTTCTACCATTAAATAATCAACTTTTTATTGGTTATAATCATAATTGCTGTTACAGTACGATCCTAAGGTTTGAAAATGCTGTAACGTTCGAACACGCTTTCATCGGTCGAAGTGGTCCTCGCATGGGTAAGCATTCTCTTACCTACTCATTAACGACTTCATCTAGAGGACTCAGCATTCAACCAGAAGGATGTCAAAAAATTCCCTATTATTCATTGGAACCCGGTGCACTCAAGTTTGGTGATAAGCCGCAAAGTCATACTCAACTTTATTTAAATTTTGAAAATTTTTGGTTTCAAAAAAAAATGATCGAATTTGATTTTCGAACATATTATCCAAATGGCTTATTATTTATAACACCGGTAAGAAAGAAAAAAAAGTTTAAATCATATAAGCATTTAATTCTAAATATATATTTTATTAATACTAATTAAATATAATAAAATTGTATATTAAAAGCTTTTGTTTTTAATTTATGGATTTTTCAGGGTATTCGTATAAAAAACTACCTCACAGTTGTAATACGAGATGGGCAACTATTGCTTATAATTAAAAGTAAACAAAAAAAGGAAATTTTATTTAGAACACCTTTCAATGATGGTGACTGGCATCATGTCACAATTGGCCACGGAGGCCGAAAGCTTACACTGATCGTAGATGCACAAACTCCTATGACTATTAAAGTGCCAAAAAAAATTGGATTAACAAATGTCATGTATATTGGTGGTATACCTGAAAGTGGAACACCTCTTCCAGAACAAGTTGTTACTAAGATTGAAACTCTAAAAGGTTGTATTAGAAGTTTAAAAGTCAATGGCAACGTTTATGATATGGTTGGATCTACTAGTCGTCCCTATAATGTTGGCCAATGCTTTCCAAATATAGAAGGTGGAGCATATTTTCAAGATGAAGCATATGCCATTTACAGTGAGTACTTTTTATTATTTATTTTTCTGCAATTTAATTGAAATTATTATTTTCAATTCCATAATTCAATATTATTTATTTTTAACTAATTTGTAGAAAAGAACTTTGAACTCGGTTCGATTTTAGAATTACAATTGGAATTTCGAACATCAGAATTAACGGGTGTACTTTTATCGATTACAACACCAGAAGGCTCGCAATCATTATCATTAGAATTACATAACGGCAGAGTTATTATGTCTAGTAATTTTGGTTATAATCAAGTACTTTATGTGGAACAAGAATTAAGTAATCCTTATACAATCTGTGACAATAAATGGCATAGAATTCAAGCAATATACAATAATGAGGAGCTTGCTCTAAAAGTTGATGAAATGGATCAGAAATATGGACTTCCAACAAACATCAATGAACATTTTATAGGATCTATAATTACTAATGCTCTTTATATTGGCGGTATACCAGGTAACAAGTATAGTTAATTGGTAGATAATAAATACTTAATAACAATAAAATTATTTTTAAATATTTTAATTTAAAAATAATTAATTTAATTTACCATATATTTAATAGTTAAATAAGTTTGGAATTTTATATTATATTATATATCAAAATATGGATTTCCATTTAAAATGAAATTATTATTTTATTATTTTTATTAAACATCTGGGGAATAAATAAGGAATACACCTTATACCATTTTTCAAATTTTGTTCCATTAATATTTAATTACACTTATTTTATTAAATTATTAAATATTATATTATAATTATTAAATTATATTAATTGTATTCGTCCTTATATTTATAACGTTATATTCATAAGGTTAAATTTCTGTAATTGTTCTACTACAAAATTCTAAGATTTAAAGAAATTTTCCAAGTTTAAGTCTAAAAAATATTAATGTATACTAATTTTCTATATTTGCATTATATTTTTTAGAAATATTTTTATATATTTGTAACTTGCTATGAAAGCCAGATATAATTAATAAATTACATAATTTATATTTTTATTTTTAGTTACAGCTTCTAAAGGAACACTAATAACACGAGATCATTTTATCGGTTGCATACGTAATGTTATGATTGGAGGAGAACGACGGGATTGGACGGATATGTCGGAACTTCACAATATACATTTGAACTCGTGTCCTGTACAATAACAAAAGATATTTTAAGTCCTAACAATTAATTGCTTCCTTGATCAGATTCAAAGATTGCCAGTCAAGACTGTGTCCGAAAAATATAATTAACATTTTTACTGTATGCATAAAATATTTGACGTGCAAAAGCTAGGAAAAATTTTTTTTTTAATAAAAATTTTTTATACTTTTAAAAAATTTTAATATTATATTATACTTTTGAGATGAATTTTCTTGGTTTTAGCCGTTAAAAAAGTATCTATTATAGTTTTAAAACCTATTAAAACCGAATGATATTAAATGATAATCTTTTGTTAATTAAACTTGCATAATAACGAGATTTGAATCAATTAATTTAAGTCAATAAAATATATTCAGCATATTATAATATAGCCATATAAAATGAAAATGTTAGAACTATAAATTTCCACGTAAGTAGCGACATGTAATAGACACATGTAACTAGACGGCAGTGCCGTCTAATATTATGACAATCAAATGTAAACCAATAACCCATACATTATATATCAGTATTTAATATTATTTATCCTTGATAACCTAATTTATATCATAAAAGAAAGAAAGATTATAGTAATAGCGAAGAGGTATTATGTTTTATACTTAATATTAATAAAAATAATTGGATGGGTTCTACCTTAAAATTCTACCTTATGTGTTCTAGAAAAAGAAAAATTATCCTATTTACATACTCTAATAGAATAAATTTAAATAATACATAAAATCATTTTAGACATTAACATCAAAGTTATTTCCTAACTAAAAAACGTTTACTATTAAACTCTTTTTTATAAATATATACATATAATTTTACAACTTCGTCCGTATATTCTATCTATTCTTATAATAAAAGCCAATCAATATAATAATATAAGATCATAAAAATACATAAATAATATTGTGATTGTACACGTAAAAAATTTTAACTTTATTTATAATTGTTGTACTATATTATTGTATTGTTTTAATTTTAAGTTTTTAAATAAATTAAGTATTAATGTTACTATAAATTTTTAAAATTATCTTATATTCATTTTATAAAATCATGTAATTTAAATATATGCTATACAGGGTACTTTGTCGAGATTTTTAAAATGCATACCCGGAGTTCCAGTAAATTATTATATTTGAAATAAAAACTTTTGTTTTACCAGCTTTCCGGATTTTTATATAATAATGTGTTCATATTCTTATTTAACAATAATGAAATAAGTAATATATTAGACATTCGTATTTCAATTTTTTTTCAAATATAATTTAACTATTGAATGAAATGAAAAAATTACAAAAATTAATTTAAATTTGATAGGTTCAAAATTCCCCGAATTCGGATTACGTCTTTAACACGAAAGCGTTGATTCTCCGAATTATGCTTCGACGCTTCCCCTCAAGTCCTCGTCTAGGCTAGTTCAGAAATCTGGATAATACTGTTAATAATACTAGTGATTTTTTATTTTGCTGCGCAACAAGCGGTGTATAAACATAATGTATCAACCTTTCATTATAATTACAAATGGAGGTCCGTCTTCGTTAACTCTAAGTAACCTAGTTTTAAACACATAAATGTACAAACAGAACCAATAGTCGGCAATATTCTTATTTGATAACTAGAAGTTTAAAGACATAACGTAGAAATAAAGAAAAAAATCTATAACCTATAGTTTATTGTTTAATAAAGAGGTCATTTATCGTTTAATAATCACTAATAATTCTTGGATGAATAAGAATATACCAAATAAGTAATTGTTCAGTGTTCGGGAATTAAGCCCGAGAAAACGCTCTCCCAGGTGGAGGAAGGGAGAGGCGGATAGTGGAGATAGAGAGATAGCAGGGTAGAATAAAACAGAGGCAAAAGTGGCGTGGGTAATGCTGTGAAATGGTGTTTATTTTAACGTATTGAAATATAATGCTGTCTT
>JAPYYT010002048.1:0-21040 GCA_030522565.1 Ceratosolen corneri
CTTCCTTCCTCGCGCTCTCTCTATCTATCTACCCTCTCCCCTCCCCACCCCGAGCGGCTCTCTCTCTCTCTCTCTCCGAGTGCACGTATAGGCTGGATCGTGTGCATGTGCGTCGGAGCGCACGCACAATCCTCCCAATATTTACGTGGGAAACGAGGCAGGGCAGATGCGGATTTAATGCGTATATCGGACGTCGCGACGCGTCTAGATATAAGAACGAGAGCGAGAGAGAGAGAGAGAGAGAGAGTGAATTAGAGCGAGGAGGAAAGAGGAAAGCAAAAATAAGAGTGAGAGAAGGAGAGCGGGCAAGGGAGTTGGAGAGAGTAGGTGCATTGTGATTGTGCATCGGATTGAGTGTAATTCATCCTTTCCTGGTCTCTTGATCGCGCCCGAGTTAGGAAAGAGAGAAATAAAGGTACCCGCTGTGTGTATTACGTACTTGTACTTTTACACTGTCACGCGCGTCATTTCTTTTCGTCTGTCGCGCGTTCTTACGCTGCCGTTCTCAATCGTTCGTTGCGGTTTTTTGTTCTTCATTCTTTTTTCGTGGAATGGGGCCTTTGCACTTTCGAGGTTATTCGACGTTTGTCGCCTGTTGTTACATTATACATGTTCAAAATACTTATTCCTTTTCTTTACACAGTCATTTCCTCGTTTTAGTCTTTCTTTTGCTCGTATTATGCCTTTTTTCGGGAAGTTTGATTTTGGGAAAAAAGAGTAGGTTAAACTATGTGTTGGTACGAAATCACCGTTCCCCAGCCAATTAGTGGTTGACGGATGCAGTAGTGGAGTACCAAATTCCTGAATTATCTAAAATATTATGCCTGCACTTGGATGAATTCTTGGGTAATCAATAACACGAGAATTCCACTGAATTCGTCAAATTAATTGACGACTATAACACTCACACCAAATTAATAACAAACTAACAATACCTATTTATAATTTATGTAAATAATTAATAATTAATTATTAAATTCGGTTTTCATTGCAAATAGTATGAATATTATGCATTACACGAGCAAATAATGTAGTGAAAATAAGAATATAATAAGCGTTTCTGATAAATATAAATAACATGTATTTACATTTATGTAATTATTATTCACAAATATCTATTATTATTATTATTGTAAATATTTCTACATTAAAATATTAATATGTATTTATTCGCATAAAATTTAAAAAATAATCATTTTCTCAAATTTTCCACAATTTTTATTCTTTATGTAAGAAACAAGTTAAGTGATACAAAAAAAGAAGACTAAAATTTACGATAAGAATTTTCTGCATGTTTAATGTCCCATAAAATTAATTCATGATAATCACTTTTCATTAATGTTCTGTTGTTTATTAAATAAAAAAATTTACTCTGGAACGTTTACTTTATAAAGAATTACATTCAAACAAAAGAAGCCAGTGCTTTGATGTATATGAATTATAAATATTCAAGTAACGGAAGTCTAAACAAGACTAACGGAATTACATGATTTATTAAATTTATAAGTATTAATAAACTAATTAACTTTGATATGTAAAAATTTATTAATTCAAGTTTGTAAGTTCATAAAAGTATATAATTAACGCAATTAATGCATTAATAATAAGATACGCAATTAAAAGGTAATTGTATTTATTATTATAAAATAAAAATATTTGCATAAATGCATAACTACTTGAAATTTTCTTAAAAATATGATTCATATAAATACTAATATTTTTAACTCCAAATATGAATTTCTTACATTTATTATAAAACATAGTTCATTAATAGTTTTAATTTTATATTAATTTTATTATTAATAATTAGTTTGTATTAACTTAATCGATTAGTTTAATAGAGCTTAATGGCAAATGCATCAAAATATTTAGTTATTGTTTTCACTTTTTTTTTTCAATTTTTGATTCAATGTAATATGTAGAATTGTCTGTTTATTAATTTTTATTATGATAATTAATCGTTAAAATATTATTATTATATTAAACCAGAGATTTGTCTTTCGTAGAAATATTACTTTTATAAATAAAATAAGTTTCAATTATACATTATTTATTAAACAACGAAAAAATTCGCTGAAACCGGACATGTGAGAAAGCTCAAAGCAAAGATTTTATGTTAAAGTGACACCTCCCTTAGAAAAATGAAACGAAACCGATAATTCAAATTTGTCGTACGTTCTAAAGTACAGTTTTTAATATACCATGCATAAAATATTAATTTCTTTAATTTATGCAAGCAAAAGTGTCCAACGCCTCTAAACGAGTTTAAGTGCAAAAGGGGCAAGGGGTAAAAATAGGGTGAGTCGTCGAAATCGGCTGGTGTGTATTTAAAGTTTTTTTTTCTTTCTCGAGCAGTTTTTCAGCAAGTTTATGTACATTAAATATTTGCTTTGTGAGTTTAGTATAATAATATCAATATTATCGATATCAGTATAATTATTAATTAAGCACATTCTGTTTTATTTTATAAATTTTATAATCCATGTAATATGCTAAAGAATTGCTCATTGAATTCACTGTGGAATGATTTCAAGGAAAATATCGCATTATGCGTTAATATTATTTCTTATATTAATTAAAATATCTACAATTTCTCTATTTTACGAATTCTCTATTCTCCATGAAGTTTAATACGATATCAATATTTGATCGTTATTGTTATGAAATTGACAAAGTACATATATATATATATATATATATATATATATATATATATATATATATATATGTATTATTTTAATGGAACACTTCTTCAAGGTCAGAGCAAGTTGGCTTATCATAAAATTCGGACGAGCTTGACATTCGATTAATATAACAGAATACGGAAACAAGAATATGAACTCAACATATTGTTAATTAAATCCTGTATATTCAAAAGATAATGAAATAGTAATTTTGAATTTTAAAAGTTTCGTAATATGTAGATAATGGAATTTTACATCTTTTACATCTTTTTTTACATGAGGTTATTCAAAACTTATATAACTTTCATGCAAATATTTATACGTGCATATGCCTGTTTATATATAAATATATTGCTATTAAACTCTACACAATAATCAATATAAAAATATCTCAAATGCATAATAAACAAATTTCAAATTTTGCGGAAAAATATACGATTTACGTACTATAATAATATATTAATAAATAATAATAGGCATATTAAATTAATAAGCAGCTTATATTGGAGGCCTTTCATAACTTTCTTAACTATCGTTTTAATTCCTAATCTTATTCTATTTTAATTTGCATTTGGATTAAATCAAGAATATATTACTTTCTAGAAACGTTAATTTTTTGTATTAATAAAATTTAAATAGAAGGATATATATGTTAAAAATGCATATTATTTACTTAAATTTGTCTTGAGCTTAAATGAAATAAATATTTTTTAACAAGTATTATTATTATTATTGTCGATTTCTAAACGAAAATTATAATTTTTCTTTCTAAAACGATATATAAATGCAAAAGATTGTATGCAAATGAGAATAATTCATGCATTTAAAAAATTTGTTAGAAACTGAAAATTGATACAATATTTAAATCAATACGTTTAATTATTGTAAAAATTATTGCAAATTCTTAGCTGTAAATGTATAATTTCAAACAATTATCTATATGATAATCAAGATTTTAGCTTATTTTTTAGTAGTAATATATTTATATTAATTATTAATTTATTAATGTATAAAATATCTTATGCCTTTAATTAATTATAATTTTTTATTCAAATATTATATATTAAATATGTAAATTATAGTTGTCCAATAGAGGTAAAGGTTTCACACCAGTGTATTACAATATTTATTTATATACCATTGCCTAGGGTTTTTTATTCGTAAAAAGAAAATTTTTCGAAACGACAGAGAAATCGAGATTAAACCCGATGGCGCTCTTTTTCGCACCATAGGAACAAAACGTCCGTCTAATCAGCAATCAAACATAGACTAACTTAATATAACAGGGAATGAAAACATAAAAACAAGAGATAGAAAGCATGCGAGAGTAGAAAAGGGAATGGATAGGAACTGAGCATAGAAAGAGAGGGAGAGAGTATACAACTGTGCAAAACAACAGAAGCTTTTAAAAATGGAAGTATAAGGAAGTATAAAAGAATGGCAACTTGAAAGAAGTAAAATACGAAAAGAATTGAACTAATGTAAAGGGAGATGAAAATACAGTATATTACACAAAAAAATTTGGTAAAACATATTTTAATTTACATGTTATTTAAATTTTTTAGCTGAATAAATTCTTCTATTTATATCGCTATTATTTAACTATTATGTTATAAAATTATGTATGATAAATAATAATAATAATAATAAATTGTAATAAAATGTTTACAGTTTCGTGGCCTAGTGTAATGATTATAAACATAACTTTAAATACTTTGTTTATTCAGTAACATAACTTTAAATTATTTGTTTATTCAGTATATATGTATATATATGTATAATACTCTAATGAAAATGGTCTTTCAAATTTTGATAAGAACAGTAGCGTAATACATTTAATTTAAGTCAGTAATTATATCGGTTTTTTCAAGCAATTTATAGAAATATAAGTAATTTGTTTGTGAGTTATAGTTTAATATGAAAACTAAATTAAATATAAATGTTAACAAGATATAACGTTTCAATTATTTAAGATTTCTTTGTTTATTTAAAGCTAGAATGTTAAGCGAATTTCATTCAATTATGCAAAATTTATATTAGCAAGATAGTGAGCTTGAGGGAGGAGGGGTAGCGACGAAAAGAGAGAGAGAGAGAGAGAGAGAGACGTAGTTAAGACGAAAGTGCGTTAGAAAAAGAGAGAAAGGGACAGTTACATGGGTAGACAGATAGGCAGACAGAGACGGAATTATAAATCGAAGTAAAGAAAATCGACGGCATTTATGCATAATGAATATATAACATACGTATGCATGGGAGAGTACATTTGCTCTCGCGAGCTCTTTCTGGACGGAAGTGGGCTAGACGCGACGTGTGATGCTTTTTTTCTCCTCTCTTTCTCCACTTCTTTTTTTCATTTACAAAGCTCAACATAATGCGCCGACGTTCGGATTTCAGCCTCCCACGACAATGGCTGAACGCGAGCGCGCGATTCTACTGTACTGCTCTATCGTTCTCTCCTTTTTCTCTTTTTCCTCTCGTTGAGAAAGAACGAAACGGCGGGTTCAAGCTAAAGAAGAGAAGAAACGGCCTTAAAGTGCATTATGCCGTCTGCCAGGACACCTAAACGATGCGAGCGAGAAAGGGAATTATGGGGCGGGGGCAGGTTGGGGGGGGGCGGAGAAGCAAAGAAAAAACAAAGGCACATAAAAATAATAACTATGAAAATGTCTATTGCTACATATTTAAGATAAACACTGCGTGATATGAAAATTATTCTGCAAGCGTTAAAGTGCATTAGCTAGATGTCAAAGCCAAGTCAAATTAAAAATACTTATATAATTAAGCACACGCAACAACGTTCAGTATCTTAAATGTCTTTTATTATTTAATAAATATGTAAATAAAAATAGGAAAATAGTTAAGTATTAAATATTTAAATAAAGTGAATAATTTAGAGCGCTTGTTTAATTGCATTGTTTTATAATGAATGTGTATCATTTGAATCAGTATGCAATAATTTTTTTACTAAAAATAAAATGAATTGGTAAATAATTGAAATAACTTAAAATGTAATAATTTGTAGTTGATATTTTGAATCCTATTTTCATAAGGTTAACATTGTAATAGAATAAATAAAAAAAATAATAAATTTAAATATAATTATATTTAGTTTGAGATAAAGAAATGTTTGTAATGATTGTTTTTCTAATTAAAAAAAATATATATAATCAAATAAGAATTATTGAGCAGATCGTTATATTAAAGCTTACCACGAGAGCTTTTAAATGCATGATATTATTTATCTCTTTCTATTTTTTCTCTTCACGTAGGCAATATTCTTTAATATTTACGAATTGTAAATGATTTGATGGCATTATGGCCACTTTGTAAAATGCTATAATGATGTAGCAAGACATAAGGTTAAATGTGAAATTAGAGCCGACTAATCCATGTTATACCTAACTTAATTGTATTTCCAATCAATTTTTTTATAAATGAAAGTACGTAATGAGCCATTGTCACACATTGAATTTTTTATAAAATAGCTCTACGGCTAAATGTGGATTAGTCGGTAAGCGTTATGGACACTATTTGTTATAAAATGTAAAAAAGAAGTATAAGAAAAATCAAAAGTTGGGAGTATTTCGTTCCATTAGAAACATAATTACCAGGAAAGTAGAAAAGTATCGGAATATGTGTCGAGTGAGAGATAAAGGAGGGAGAGCGAAGCGAGCGAGACAAAATAAGGGGAACAGGTTTTTGCGAGCGATCGAGTCAAACAACGTAGGCAAGCACGCGTTCTCTCCCCCCTCCCTCCCCTCACTCTCTCGCTCGCTCTCTTCCTTCCCTCTTACTCCTCTTCAATTCTCTCCCCGTCATCTTTCTTTTATTTCACCTCCTTCGGGGCAGGGAGGCGAGTGCCTGCTACTGTCCCTGCACGGCCAGACGATATAGGCGGGCCCCGCATCGCAAATCGTCGGCTTCTCCAGGGCCGTTCAAGCTCATCCTTCGGACCCCTCGCCACGGCTTCCCACCCCCCCTCCTTGCCCTCGCCGTATCGCGACTCCCGCTATTCCCAAAAAGCTCGCTCCCTCGGCGAACGAGCGGCAGGGGCGGGTGGGGGGGAGCCAGAAGACCTCGAGACTCTGGTGAAGGAGTCTGGAGAACCGACCCCCCACCAACGCTCCTCATCAGCACGCTCTTGAAAAATTGCGCCGTTCTTTAGATTCAGCCGAACTACTGATTAATTACTTACTAGTGGAGATGTAATTTCAATAGGCCTTGACCAAGCGTGGAATGATCGGTCTATTTGCGAGGAGTTTAGCCTCAAATGCCACGATATGCTACTAATTCTTAATGCCTTCAAAAATACATTAATTGATAACATTTGTTTTTTTTCATTGGCACTCTCAATTCATAGTATATTTATGAATAATTATTATCGGTTGCTTTTATTGCGAGATAATGATTTTATTTTAGCATTAGTTGGTGCGATTGAATAAATCATTGCTCTAATAGCGAATGAATAACAAAATAAAAATACTCCAATTAGATATACTTAAGCAATCAAAGATAGACATTTATTTGAAAATTACTAGTATTTATTGTGCATATTGTGCTTTTATGCCCCTTTCGAAGCTAATGAATTGCCAACTATAAAGTCGTTTACATTAAAATATCACGTTTTAAAGGCGTTAAATAAGTGAATAATTGGTTTATCACAATAGATAGACGGATAGGAAAAAGTGGTAATGAAGGCAAAAAGTGGATGGCAATATTAACCTTTCCGAGTGTATGATATCTCATCTAGAATAATGTATGGCTTCCGTATGTAATTGTTGTGCCCTCGGGTTAGTAAGAAAACGGGGGGGAAGAGACTTACAAATAAGATAGAATCAATTCCAGTTACTTGAGATTATCCGTAATTTTTCGTGATTATTATCTAATAATTGATCGACATTGCTATACTGTGCACTATGTATGTATATATATAAATGTGGTGAAATCGAACATGACAATATTATTAGTTTAAAACCGTAACCTAATTAATGATCGTAAACTACTGTTTAATAACAGATATGCCGCTTATTTTTTATCACTTCCATTAACAAGAAATAAATAATTTTTTTATACATTAAAAAACCTGTAGTTTTAAATACGTGACTGTTAATCGTTGAGCAGCTATTTATTTTATGATTTAGTAAAGAGCTCGCCATTAGATTATTTCTGAATTTACGATAAGACTAATATTATACGAATTAACACTATTTCACGAACATCAAAAGATAATCTCAAATGCCTGTACTTAATAATTATTCCCCTAGAAAAGTGCAGTTGGTATGTTTGAGTAGTATTGGCCTTGTTCATTACTCGATGTCGCCGTGGTCGTCCGCGTTGTCATCACCCACCATGGCGGAGACTGGCTCAATTTATTTTTGTGCCACCGCCTCCTCCTCCTCCTCCTCCTCCTCCTCCTCCACCTCCTCCGCCTCACCCTCATCGCAAATAACCGTTCTTTCCTCTGACCGTCCTCCTCGCAAAACATCGTCGCTATCCTTTGCCTATGCGAACGAACTCGCTGTCTCCTATCCCTCCCTCTCCCTCTCCCGCTCATCCCTCTCTTGTATATGCGCTCGCACGTACGTGTGTATGGTGTTGGCAAGATGCTGTATAAGAGAAGCCGAGGGCTACGGAAAAAGAAGCATAGAAATCGAAAGGAATCTCAGGGGCTTCATTTTGGCTCTACCTCCCTCCCTCTCTCCCTCCCTTCCTCCCTCCCTCCCTCCCTCCCGCACTTCGGCTCTCATTCTCTTTTCCCTTCTGGTCGTAGCTGGCCGGCTGCTTTTGTTCTTCCTGGCTCCGGATCTAGACGCTCGTCTTTTTCGTTATGCACGATTTCTCTATGGGTTGGCCATTCTATCTCCATCTTTATCTACCGGTGGTTTGTCTAGTCATAGAAATCTCGATCTACTGAAGGAGAGCCGCCTGGAGGCGGATTGCGCGCGTCTTTTCGGGGGTGAAGTTTGGCCGAGCTAGACACACTACGTCTATGACTATAAGCAATGATCAATAACTACTGTCTCACTCTCTCTCTCTCTCTCTCTCTTATTCTGCCTATTTTTTTTTTTTTACCTTGGCTAATCTCTCTTCTTGTTCAGTTTTTAATAGTTTCCCATCCTTTAATAAGTCCATTCCAGACTTTAAGCGCTTATTAATATGAATTTTTGAAATTAGGCATTATAACGTTTCAATTTTTTTCTTTTAATTAAAAGTTAATGTATTTAGGGAATTGAATTTATAAAGCTCAAGCATTTAGATGGTTTTGAAAAGTTAAACATTTGCAACTTTCCTTGTTAGCATTAAATTTTACCAATTAAAATTTATATAATTATATCGTTATGTAATGCTATACTCGAACTTTTCTTATAATTATTATTTGGATTATTTAAGTGCCTTTCTTATATAACAACTTTTAAAAATAACTCGAAAAGAAAACTTTTCGATATTATAATATAGAATTGCATCAAAAACCATTCTGATATAAATTAAATATTAATTAAATGTTAATACAATGAAAATAAAAATACTAATTGAATAACGCTATATATTTAATGATAAACTTTTCTTGTTAATTTATATCGGTAAAATTGTCGCAAAAAATTTTTAACACATAATAATGTATATACCCGTATATACATGCAAAATTGTTACTACTTTAGCAAGTATAAAATTACCTATCATGTTACAAAATTGCATGCAGACGATAATACTTGACTTGCTTCTTGAATTTGTCAATCTTAGTTTCAATATAAAATTTTTCTTTTGCGCTCCTGCACTACCGTATATTACAATTATAAATTTATTTGAAATCTAATTTGCATGAGCTAACATATCAAAAATTCATTCTGCTCGCTAATCAATTTATTGCCTATTCACTATACGCTCGAATTGCATTTTAATGCAGGAGGTTCATAATTATCCACAGATGCCTTAATTACCAGATTGTAACGTTTTAACGATTATATATTGAACGTGACTGCCATCGGAGTACAATGCGCGCATAAATCCTTCATTATGAAAAAGAATTGCAAGCGTTCAATTGAACGGGGCCCAACGCCTTTAATGACGTACCGTTTCACTCGCCTGAAATTTGTTTACGTAGTACGCCAAATAAAGAGGCAGGGAGCCGAGAAATATTAAGTTGAGCTCAGTGGCCCGTTCAATCGCACTACACCAAAGTGCAAAGAACCTGTTGCACGTTTTTACATGCACAGTATTCTATCCAACCCGTACGCCTATCATCGATATGAAAAAGAAGAACAGCTGAGAAATAAACGCCTCGTTGTGACAATTGGAGTTCACGCGCCGACGACGACGTGCATAAGAATCCATTCGCAAGTCCGTGTAATGCCAATTCCACGCTTCCGAGCATATATTTTCTCTTAATTTTTATATTTCTTACCAGCCTGGCACTCTATTCTACGAGTGCTTTGGGTCATAAATAAATAAATCTTCAAGACACTTTACTTGTTAGGATTCAATTATTTTTTGGACGCAAATAATTTACATTTGGTAATCTCATTTTGCGCGGCATTCCAAAAACAAAAAGATTCAACAAACTTCTTATACGTGTGCTCTTCAATATGCATGAAATTAAATACGCGCGCGCGCGTGCATATATATGTGTGTGTGTGTGTGTGTGTGTGTGTGTGTGTGTGTGTGTGTGTGTGTTCACAGTTATTTACGTACTAATTCATCAAGTGCGAAACATGAATATGAAGAATCTACTCCACGTACATAAAAAATTATATAGTGTATTATATATGTCCGTTCTTAATTGCATGTATGTGCTTAAAATATTTATTTCTTAAGAAATATTTTCGGAAAGAAATGGATTTATAATGAATAAATATATCTTTATAACCGTTTGTAAATAAAATTCTTTTATTCTTTTAATGATTAAGGCACATAATGTTGTTGTAGAATTAAATTTTTTCAAAAAATTGCCAATAAATTAAGTGCGTTAATTTATAATTACAATTGATTACCTGTTTTTAAATATGTAAGCAATTATAATAGAACTTGATTTAAAATATCATTATACTTCCAAGTTATAAGAAGTTAATAAAAAATATTTCACGCGAGTCTTTCAGATGACAAACAATCAGTTATTTTGAAATAGTTTGTAAATGTCTTTATTTAAATTTTTCTATTTGCTGTTTAATAAAAGTATCCATTGCCTTTAGTTATTTTCTATTTGCTTCTTAATATGAAAGCTTTGCTTGGTGTGATTATTTCGCATTGCTACCAATTCCAAATACTTAATAATAATAATAATAATAAGAAGAAGAAGAAGAAGAATAATAAGAATAATAATAAAATAAATAATAATAATAAATACTTAATCTACGAAATAGGAACTTCGGTACATTAAGCTACGATTATTAGAAAGTCATGACTTTTGTTTTTAGTTGAATAAAGTAGAGAAACTTAGAATTTAGTTTACAATAAAGTCTTACATTTGCATGGAACATTTAACAATGAATCAGTATTTTTATATTGTTCCGTGTAACCAAGTATTGCTTATTCGATGAAAATAGGAATAAAAATAAAATTGGAGTGAAAGAGGATCATACCTTTAATACACGTATTTTTTATTTTTCTATGATTATAAAATTCTTGCTTTTGTAAGAGTATGTCTTATAAATAGATTATTTTTAGGATCAAATATTTCTATAATTTCAATATTAACAATAAATATTAATCCTGCCTGCATTCATTAAATTGATTAAATAAAATAAATAATTAAAATATTTATTTCATAGTTTTATCGATGCCTTAATAACCAACATTTTTCGATAAGGACGAATAATTTTTTCACGCAATACTGTACAAGAGTCGTTGTAAAAACATTGACCACTAAACGAATCTTCATTGATTTCATTCAATCTATTATTATTTGCAAGAAGGAATTAACTGTAGTCAGATACCAATTTGTATTAGATATTTTTGTAAAATTTTTATACAAAATTCCGAGGCAAATTTAGGTTTTGACATGTATAATTAAAATGAATTTCGATAAAACCTTAAATAATAACTCCACGCATCTCAAAGCCTAATAAATGTAATTTTCATGTTTCAATCGAATGGTTTTCATTCTATATTAATATGATTTAGATAATAATTGATTTTAAACAATTTTCCGATATTATTAAATGAAATATATCGAGATTAACATTTTATTCTATGCACATCAATAATAGATAGTACCGTTTATTAGAATAATACTCTTTCGAAATATCTATTTAGAGAAATATTACATAATCCTGTTGTTTTGATCAATTCCAAAATAATTCTTGCTTCGTGCTAATAGTATGACATCTACTCTTCCCTACGTTACTATTATTATTATGATTACTTTTTTTTTTTGAGCTTTCCAATTAGAAATTACAGTTTAACCTTAAGCAACGTGAAAATCTCACACTTGATCGAAGAATGATTCTCGTTCGAAAAGCTGTAAGGAAGACCATATCCTTGTTATTCTTGGAATCACTGGCTATACCTCGAATCGGCAGGTTAGCGGCACAACTTTCATACGGAAAAAAGCGAGAAAGAGAGGGAAGAGTTATGCATCCAAAGCTCATGGAAAGAATCAAGGGGGCGTCGAGATAGAGATAGAGAGAGAGAGAGAGAGAGACAGCGAGCGTGCGTCGAGCGAAAAGCGGGGCGAGGGGGACACACTCGATTTCTTCCTTCTTCATCTCTTTCTCCCTCCTCTCTTCTCTTCGACTGGCTCCTTCCATCGGTTAATCTTGCGCTTGCCTGTCGCGCAGAGGTTCACGAACTCTCGTCTCTCCTCTTTCCATCACCCGGTCTCTCCCTTCTACCCATTTCTTTCTCCTTCCATTCGTCTTTTATTCTCTTTCTCTCTTTCTCCATTTCGGTCTTTTTCGAAACAGATCCGGGCGCTTTCATTCTTTACCCAAGGTCTCTCTCTCTTCTCTTCTTCGTCCTCCTGTGTGCTATCTGTCTCTGTCTCCCCCCTTACCCCCACCCAATCCACCTCTTTCGCTCCTTCACGCACACTACGCATTATCGCGCACGCACGCAGCCAAGCACGTATATCGACACGTACACTTATATATATATATATTTTATTTTGTTTTTTTAAATCCCAGGATCTCTCTCTCGTTTTTGCTTAGCGAATTTCTGGTTCCCGCTCGCCTGTCGCTCGTTGATCTTAGTGGTTTTTTTTAATGCCTTTGCACATGTATATACGTTTATGACCGAATGTAGACGTACTCACGCATGTACACGTAGGCTCTCGAGGCCCTTTGCACAAATTTCCGGGGCCTCCAACTATTAAACCACATCGCAAACTCAACTGAAGGATATACCTCCACTCTTCCATCTTTACTGTGTACTTTGCTTGCGCGTTCTTGGGCTCTATTACCTGGGGGGGGTGGCTTCAGGTGACTTTGTAAGATGTTGAGATAAAGAGATAAAATGTGGTAGCATTATCCATTTAAATTGGAGCTTCTAGAAAACCTAAAATCTGTATTATACCTTGAATGAAGCATAATTTGTATTATTTCTATAGAGTTATGTCGATACTAATATTCGTATATATAAATATATTTTTCTTGGCAGAAATTTGAATTCCCTGCTTTATTATAGTTGTAGGAGCCATTTTTTTTTTTTTTTTTTTTTTTTTGTAAATTTAGAGAAAATTTGACATTGAATTATTATACAGTACTAAGGATTTTTTTGCCCTTAGTAAGGACAAAAATATAAATCGATAAATCGACATGGATCGATTTATTAAGTAGAAAAATCCAAGATAGCCCGACTAGATGTGTTTTAGCATAGTTTTATAAAAAACAATTTTGAGTCGGAAAAAGCCGACAGTTACGCTTAAATCTAAAATATAAAAATATACAATATAAAAATATAAAAATATATAGAAGATATTTCAATAAAATGTCTTGCGTGCCAATAAGCACGAATCCAGGTTTATTCATGAAGCTGAATAAAAATCAACGTAGGACGTTGTAAACGTTCACCATCGCATTCGTTGGTTGGTCATTATATTTTACAGGAAATGGCAAATCTGGTACAGTAATTTGATAATGCCATCGGTAAAAATATTGCTTACGCGGTAATAACAATAATCGATCCGTATTTTGCTTTGCATGGTACATGCTCAATTGCATAAAATCTTGCACGCATGAAAATTCCTTGACACACGCATTGTCCTACACACACTCATTCCCCTCTCTACCATATTAACGTGCGCGACGTATAACTACAATACCGAGGTGCTTGCCTCTCGCGAATATCTCGTATTACGCTCCTGTGCGAATCGAGGCGGTGCCCTCCCTTCTTCCCGCCGCCTCCCCATCCTCCATCCGTCGCTTGTTTGCTCGCTCACTCGCTCGCTCGTTCTCTGTGTGCGACTTCTTGAAAAAGAGGGAAGCAGTGCGCTGAAGAGACGGAAGAAAGGAAAGCGATGTAGAGGGAGAGAGAGAGAGCGAGAGAGAGAGAGAGGGTGAGAGAGAGGGTGAGAGAGGGTGAGAGAGAGTGAGAGACGGGCGCGTAAGCAAACTGGTTTGCCGTCGAGACTGTGAGTAAGACGGAGATAGTTGGGCCGCCGGCGACGATGTTGACGACGGCGGCGACGATGACGCGGAGGTACGGAGGGGGCCGAAGGTGGTGGAAGCGGCGGCAGTGGCGGAGTGGCGAAAATAAGGCCTGGCAAACGGCGGGACCGGCGGCGCTGCCGTAGCCGTCGCCGCCTCCCCGCTGCCGCCGCAGCCGCCGCTGCCGCCGCCGTTTTTCTTTCTTCCCTTGCACCGGCGCTCCGCCAGCGCTGCAACGCTCCCGAGAATCGCGAGTCGCGGCAGTCCAATTTATGCATTACGGCTATGTAGGCATACCGCCGCGCGGCACCCTGGCGGTAAAATTCAACCACAATTCGAAAGAAGGAGCGCTTTCTCTCTCTCACACACACACATACTCCTCTCTCACGCACGCTCCCCCATACACCCTCTACGCTCTCTCTCTCTCTCTCTCTCTCTTTCTCTTTCTCTCTTCCTCCCTCCCTCTCACTCTGTCTCTCTTCCTCCTCTTCCACTCGATCACTCTCTCTTTTCTCTCATTCTTCGTTTAAGCCGCTCTCGGACTCTCGGGTAAAAGTTCAGTGAAACGGCCACGGAGTCGACGTAGTTAGTGTTGCATCGCAAGGACTGCAAACGGGTGAGCGTTCGGACGAGTCACCCTTACGCGGACCCCGACTTCGTCTTAAAACACAAGGCTCCACCCACGCACCTGTCTCTTCGTCTACCCTCCCTTTCCTCTTGCCCTTATTTCTTCCTTTGTCACGCACTCCAAAAGGGAACAAAGTGAAAACCGAAAGAAAGAACAACGGATAAAAGTTAAAAAGCATATTTGGAGCTCCGTAATCAGTGATTATAAGCAATTTGACAACGGAAAGTTCGTCCGCGAATCGCGAGTGCCTACGCAGCAGAACAACACCATCGTCGAAATTTTGAAGGAACTGAGTGGAGAAAGAACGACAAGGAAACCGATATATATATATATAGAGAGAGAGAGAGAGAGAGAGATAGAGAGAGAGAGATAGTGAGAGAGAAAGAAAGAAGGAAACAACATAACGAGGATCAAGAGGAACCAGTGGCCTCGATACAACATCGGCGGATGGGAAGAAAGTGTTGGTTAAGTCCGGGCTAGTGCACGCTCAACTCGGTTTCTTCCGTCCGTGCGTTATCGGTGTGTGAATAAATACAGTTCTTTATCTCGCGACGCTTGCGCCTCTCCCTGTCTCGCTCACTGCCCTGTTTGTTCTCCCTCTTACACCTTCCGCTGCACCTGCGAGGGAGGACGCGGCGCGCGCGCGCACCGCTAAAGGAGAGGAAGAGAGAGAGAGAGAGTGAGAGAGTGAGAATGTACGAACGGGAGGGAGAGGGAGAGCGAGAGAGAGAGAGGCGACGACACGCGGAGGAGAGTGACGCCTTTGCGAGGAAGAAGCCACAAGTCGGCTGGAGGACAAGTGTCTTTTTTTCTTTTTCTTTTATCACATTACTGTAGGCTGTCTTAGCGGCTATTTTGTCCGTAGAGGCTCCAGTTATGTGTCAATTGTCACCCAATTTTTTAACAGCCAGCTAAAAGCCGGTCCATTTCGCAAACCTTGAGAGAAACGATTATTCTTCGCAAACTCCAACTCAGTGTGGAAACGAAAAAGCCAATGAGTGATTGAGTGAGCGCGTATGTGTGCGTCCGTGCGTGCGCGCGTGTGCGATGGATTGGATGGATGGATGGATGAGTGTTGAGCAAGAGGTGGGAGGTAATGGGAGGGAGAGAGAGAGAGAGAGAGAGAGAGAACGCCAAAGTCATCCTCATCGTCAATTTCATTAAACCATGGTTTAATATTTTTCATAGATTTGCCATTTTCACCAGGCAGACTGCATTAAATTTTCATTTTCGCGCCATCTCGCTCGCTACAATTCTAATCCCTTGCAGTCGTGTGCTCGGACTTTGAACCGACGACTCCTTGCCATGTATCCTCCATGCATTGATATTAGGTGCGCGTGCATGCGCGTATGGCCGTGAGAAGAACCGCTAACGCGCCACAAAACTACAGCCGGCGATCCGTGTAGGCATACATGCGTGCGCATTTGCCAAACGCCACAGGTACGCATTCCTCATTCCTTTGCATGTCTCGCCCCCCCTCCCCCTTCCCTCCCTCCTCTACGCGCTGCCTCTCTCGCACCTCGTGCAGGGTGAATTTCGTTTGCGTGCAATGCACGTTGTCGTCGTGGGCCGAATACGTTGGGCCTAATGCACTTATATAGTGCACACTTTGTGAAACGCGTGTTGCAGTAGTCGTTGCCGTGGGACTTTCACTCGCGCGGGTTTTTCGTGGATATGGTGCATGCAGGTGGATATCGCGTATAATCAGGTTCGACGTTCTTAATTATCCAGTTGGGGATGGTCGAGGGTGCGTGAGAGATATTGCCTAGAAAGATAATTTCTTTCTCTTTCTCTTTCTGTCACGCATATTCCAGATACATTGCCATCTATCTCGGTAGGTGCACTTGATAAGCGAACTTTGCTTTCTGCGCGTGCATTCCTTTAAAAGCTGAATAATTAGTATAAATAATGATACAAATGTAGTATGGGTCGGATCCTCTCTTAGACTCTGAGTGAGGCGATTGGTGAATTTTTCTGATAACATACAGAAATCCCTCTATTTCGGCAACTCTTAAGATCCTTGAGAAATAGCGTAGGAAGAGCGACGGCTCGCGTTCTCGTTTCGCAGAACGCTCGGTATATCGTATTTTAAAATGAGTGCGAGCGAGATTACGAACGCTTCGATGCCACCGTGGCGGGAGTCGACTCGTTGCTATATGTGTGCGGGTACACTGCCATTCTCTCTCTCTCCCACACACACGCGAGGGCGCGCGTGCGCACGCTCGTAGTCGCTGGGCGCGCTCTCGATGCACCGAAAACTCCGAGTAGAAAAAGGCTTTTCCGGCTGGACAGCACGCGCGCTCCTATCATCCACCACCGCCGGAGAATCACCATTCTACGGCTCATCTTCCATCTTTTCTCTTTTCCGATTCGCATACTCGCCGTTCCCCGTCCTTCTCGCGCTCCATGTCGTGTCTCGCACGGTCGTCTTATCTGCGGACGACGCGTCTCGCGCGCTTCTATTTTCGAATTCCCCTACCCCCGGCGCGTCTTCGTACATACGCGCGCGCACACGTAAGCCACATTTATACAGCGATAGCACAAAATCGAAGCTCTCGATATGCTTTCTCTGTCCCTTTGTGCGATTTTGTTTCTCGCCCCTCATGCCCTCGCGAATAAACCAAGCACCTCGGCTCGTGAACATTAATAAGGCGTCATTCCTGTGTATGCATTATAGATTTGGAGGTCGCGACAAGTGATTTGCAAATTGGGGACTCGGAGAGAGTATCGGAGGTAGAAAATCGCGAGGTAATTATTGGGGGGGGGGGGTATATTTGAAAATTGACGGGCGGAGGAGGAAATGAGGATTGGATGCGCACATGTGTGAACAACGGATGTAATAAGGGGGATAAAAGCCTCGTCGAGCAGCAGCGATGCAATTCTCGAGAGGCGAGGAGGGCACGATAGAGTTCCGTAAGTTGGAGCGTTTCATTTCAGTTGTGGTTGCTGTGAATTTGTCAAGTTTTTGCTCCTGTCGCCGCCGGCTGCCAGTGATGCGCATTCCCCGGCGTTGCGAAACCCGAATGCAACTTGTCCTTCTTTCTCTTTAGTTCTTCGGCTGTATTATTCCCCTTTATTCTCGTGGTTTTCGGTCGTCTCAACAGGCAGTTAGTTACACGACTGCAATTATTGAAATGTTTGGTTATCTGGGATTGCGGAAAAAACCGAGGGAAAGGTTAAAAAATGATATAAACGTCGTTAAGTTGATTAAGACTTGCGAGAATAAGACGGCAAAAAGAAATAAGTCTCGAAATTCGTTAGTCCAATGCGATTGCACGCGAATACTCGGGTATGGGCGTACACATTTAGAGCAGCAGCAGTCTGTAAAAATGCAGTTTTTAAGAGAGAGAGAGAGAGAGGAGTTTCGAGGTTGAGAATCGCAGCCGGTCGTCGTCGAGGCGAGCGAGCGAACGGCCAGGCGAAAGGCAAAAGAGAGTAGCAGCGAAGGGAAAGGAGGGAAGGTAGAGCGAGAAAGAGAGAGGCAAAGTGCCATTTTCTCTCCTCCTCGCTCCTATAGAACGCGAAGGAAGGCAAGCGAGAGCAGCAGCTTAGTTCGGTCTTCGGTTCGTTGTTCGCCCCGCGAGTGCATATTGCATGGTGAACCTCGAAAGCGTCTATATATGCATGCGCCCGCAGCTGTGTGTGCCTGCATCCGTGTTTTTTTCCTCTCTCGACGATGTAGTAAGCGCGCGGCTTTACATGTGTATACGTATGGAAGAGAATCAGGGGTTCGTCAGCAACGGGCAATCGGGCGTCGCGCCCGCCAGAATCAAGAGAGCTTCTCCCTCTCTTCCTCCTTTCTTACGTTAAAATTCTTTCTTCTTTTCTGCTCTCCTGCACTGCTACACATACGCGCGAACACGCGCGAACGCGCGCCGAGTTTACGTCTTATTACATAAAAGTGCCTATGTATTGATAGGCGCTGCATGTAATATTAATGGCAGGAAAAAGAGAGCTAATGAATGATATTGAAATTCGAGATTCTATTTGCTATTTGTGCGTGTGAATATAAAGTTATGAAATTTGCACTGAGAACGTGTGCGTGCTCGCTTATGAATTTCACTCGATTAGTCAAGATTAAAGTATTTCACGTTATTACGAGAAAATAAAAAATGTCATAATGGGTAAAGCATTTATATACTTATTATTGTGACAAAATAAGACGTTCAAAGTTTCGTAAGTTTACATACACAATTAGTAGTAAAAGTTAAATTTAGTACACGAGGAAACTACTATTTTTAATGTTAACACAATTATTGAAAGTACAAGCAATAAGCTTTTCCTATATTGCAACGTGTCATTATTAAACGTGCTCGATGAGAAGTAAAAAGTAACGTTGGATTAAAATTTTATATTTTTAAAAGACTATCTATTGTTGGTCATTGGTAAATCAATGATAAAGAATTGACTATAAATACGTTAAAAAATTTTTTTAAAAAATCTCTCATTTTTAAAATACCGTTATAAATAAAACTTTCATAAAAATGTTTTATAAGAAAACCAAGACCTTTTTTTTATCTTATCTAATGATAAGTGAAATCGAAAATTACAAGAACATTTATTAATGAAGGAATTTAATTATCATTTTGTTAGTATTTTTTTTTTATATTATGAAAATAAACATGAGGAAAATGTTTATTTTATTTTTATGTCGGATCGGTCCAAGAGAATTGCATTTTAGAACTGCACAGATGTAAAGTCAATTTTCTATTAAATAAACTTCACTTGCAGAGCGAGCAAATGTCTTCCCGTTTCAAGTACGAAATTAAGCCTTTTTAACGACCTATCGGTATTACGATTTGCCATCTTTGCCATCCATAAATTTCTAAATAATCGCTGATTTTGTAATTAATTAATTGATATTAGATCTGGCGGGGCTAATGTGGGCTAATGAGCGCTAGAAGATAGCGTTGGCAAATAATAATTCAAAATTTGTAGGATCTATTTGGCGTGGAATTTGCTAATACAATGAAGAGACATCGAGACATTGCTTGTCGTTAGCAATTCCCATTATAAATTATTAAGTATCGAAAAAACTATTGAGCTGTGCAATATTGTTCTTGAATCGTGCCTACAAAATATAACAAATTATCATTTGGCTTTGTATATATTTCCATGCTTTCAAATATTTATCGCATTTTCAATGTTTTAAGATTTGTAAACACGAGGGTACACACGACACTTTTATCGTCTTTGAAAAGCGAAGGATTTCAGCGCAATCATAATTCATCGACACCGAACAGCTAGCTTCTTACCCAAGGAATTACGGGGAAAAAGCGGCGTGCCGATGCATATCGCCGAGCTTTATTATCCGAACGGCCCATCGAGCCAAAGCACACAAATCGCAAATAAAGAGGCGGGGGGGGGGCAGCGTATGATGTGTCGGGGCCTCGCGCACTTGGCCATTCATCAATCGCAGATCTATAATGTGCAATTAAGCGTGATTAGGGAGCCTCGAAGTGGCCATGCACGGCGAACAAGACGGCCGACAGAAGCAACAGTCCTCCGTCGTCTCCGTCTCCGGAGACTAGACGAGAGCGTTCTACGCCAAAGACATAAGCTCCGTGTTCCGCACCTACGGAAGTAGAATGCCCCTAGAATGGAGCCTAAGCAAGAGCCCTCTCGTCCTCTTCCTCCTCCTCCTCCTCCACCTCCACCACCTCGCAGCACGTGCGCGAATTAATCATTGGGGAAAAATTGGCAAGCGGGCTGGCGCGCGTCGTATCTCCACGGAGTGCGCGTATCTTTGCGCGTCGTTTTGTGAGCCCCGTAGGTCTTGGGCGGTGCGTGGCTCCCTCGCGAGTCACCGTCTGAAACTCTCGCCTCTCGAGAATGAAAAGAGCCGAAGTTGCGCGAGGCACGACGATAGATAGGAGGAGGAGACGAGCGAGAGTGAGCGCGGCAGGAGGAGCGGTAGAGCGAGCAGACACGTTGCGAAAAGAATGGCGAGGCGCACCGACTGGTGGTGGGGAATCGCACACTCCTGCTGCTCCCACCCCACCCTCCTCCCCCCCGTAGCTGTAAATCCCTTATACGTCGTGCGTTCGCGCGTCGCCATTTCCTCGCGGTGTTCTGCGCGAGCCGTACGTGTTTTTTTAAACCCCCCCCCCCCCCCCTCCCCCTGCCCCCCCCCACGCCCCAACCCCCCC
>JAPYYT010002049.1:0-21038 GCA_030522565.1 Ceratosolen corneri
CCACCCCCCCACCCGCCACCCTCTCCCACTTAAGTCTGAGTCAATGGAGCCGGAGAAGTTCAATATCCTAGTGGAAGCAACTTCTGCTTGCTGTGCTTACATTGCGCTCCGGCCTTACAAGGATTATCCATTGACTGCTTGGGCTTCCATGCCTTTCAATATTATTCAACTTGACCTCCATGACTACGGGAGCATAATATAAAGTTTCGCCGTCGAGGTACGTTGATCTCGTTGCACTCTGACCCATTTAATCGCATTTTTTCGTCGCTCCACACTTTGCTTCAATCGCTCGGTGCTGCTTTTTATCCAATTAACATTGCCGCTCGATAATATTTACTTGATAATAAGGAGAAGTGGTTCACTCGCAATCCACCCGACAATCCATCTCTATACAAATCTGATTTTTTCTAAATTTTGTTCCCCTTTCTAATGGCATTTAGATGATGTTTTGGCCAATTGCGTCGCGATTCATCATTAATCGAATGCAACGGAATATCATATACAACAGTAGCATTTATCATCGAGTGGGCGTTAAATTTAAAACAAATTGAAAGGCAAATGGAATATTCTGTGTTCGATTATTTACAATATTATGTAACACTTGTTTAAATATTGGATTGATTTATTTATTTGGTAATTATATTGGCTAGTTCGTTGATGAGAGCGGGAATTAAAGTATGGGCGAATGAATTTTTACTTATAATATTTATCAGAATTTCAGTCACTTCGCGGCCACTGGCAACGATAATATAAATATTTATAAAATTTGCAATTTTATGGAATACATTGCTTTTATTTGAATTCTCACTTGAATAGCGAATTTTTAATTTCCCATCGAATAAAATCGCGATAACGACGAGTTCTCCTCTTTGTTTATTTTAATTTAAAAAAAAAACTGCACTTTCACTTTTACTATCTCCATCTTCTCGTGTCCCATAATTTCTAATTGCATTAAGACATAACGCTTAATCAATATTCGATAATGATGTGTGTTCGCAATCAAATACATGCCAATACCAAATTTTATTTTATTCCTTTAACTGATATCCGATACTCCAACCTCAATGTTTGCCTCGACATTTTCGCAAATTAATAATTTTTATTAAATTCGCTTATTTTATTATATTTTCACTTAATAACATCAACGCATTTAATATTCTTATTATTTGAACATGTACATCATGAATCATATAGTAAATATATAAATATATTAATGCCCGAAATGATTTTAAACTAATGATAAAAATATTATTTTATTTTAATTAAAGTCATTTATTTTGATTAAAGTTTTGCTTCGTAATTATATTTATCCTGTATTTACTCTTACGTTAATTATCAATACTTTTATCAAATATTCTTTGATGAGAATTCTTCGATAGAACATTGTTTATAATATAAATAAAAACGTCTATTTTCATTAGTTATCAATATTCTCTACTCTTATCTTATAATTTCAAATACAGAATTAAAATTCGTATAAAATCATATAGACAATAACGTTATTAAAGTGCACAATTACTTCCCCATCCATTTGTTTCATTTTAATTATTTTTTTATTCAAAATTTTATAAGTTTTATTTACATTTCTAAAATTTTATTTTGAAGAAATTAGCAAATTAATCTCAATTGCACTAAATATTTATACTTCTTTCTATAAAATACACACACACACATATATATATATATATATATATATATTATTAGTTATGAGAGAGAATATTTGAAACTTTTTTTAATAACTTTCAAGGAATTGAAGAATTTTATGTATTAATTTTTCAGTCATTTTTCGCATTCTGCGATTAGAATGCATTTTATTTTGAGGGAAATATATCTATCATCATGTTAATTCCTTTTATTTTAAATAGAAAATTTTTTTTATTCTCATTAAATATTCACTCATTATTAATTTTAATCATTTCCAATTTATTTATACTTCTAATATAGTTGTGTTATTTCAAATAGGCCTTCGCAGATATAAAATATTCTAAAGGGGTAAAAATATGCATTACTTTTTCAAATTTCTTTCATCCATATAAAATATCAAATGCACATCTGATGCATAATTACAACTAGAAAAATTTTTCTTTCAATATTCTTATAAATTATTTTCATTCATTAATTCATATAATTCATTAATTTATGTGTATATAATTTTATTTATAATTAATTTATATATAATAATCTATAGTAACAAATAACACCAATATAAATTATGTAAAATTGATTGATAAATATATAAATTCTGAATTATTAATTAAGATAGATACAAATTTTATATCAATTGTAGTACAATATTTGATTATAAAAAATAAGAATCTGTATTATGTTAAATTTATGAATTTTTGTTAACTACTGCATCCATACTTACACACACACACACACACAAACACACACCAACTATAAAATCACTAAATAACCGTTACAACCGTTGTATAATAATAATAGATAGTTTGACATTAAATAATCATAGCCTTTACATACACGTGTTTAACAATTTAATCAATCCCATAAAATATCCACACTCCTCATCATCAGGGAGAACATACAGTCTACTAAGGTAACACCCCTATCAATAGGCCAGGTCGGAACAGAGGAAGTTGAGCCCACGAAAGCTAGGTAGAGGGTTCCTCATTACAGATTCTTAATTGTGGTTATCAAAATAAATTAATTTCAAGTCATAAAGCGTTACACTACAATGCATATATTTTATAGAAATTTATGGCAAATATGTCTATTCTATGCGATAAAGTACTTATATCCCACTATAACATGGGCCACAAAAAAGTTAAACAAATAATTTAAAAACAAGATACATAAGAGTAATTCGAGCTGAAAGTTATATTTTGTATATTAACGAAGAACGTAGACTTAGGGAAAGGGACCAGTAAATTTATTTCGAAATTAATAATGAAATTCTCTACTATTATATATTGACTCTAGTTGACTATGTAAATTTAGTGTTTGCATAATTTTATTTAATAATGTATTATAACGAAAAGTTGAAGTTGGAATCAATATATATATATATATATATATATATATATATATATATGTAATATATATATATAATATATTGCTAGTTGACAGGATGTATAAAGAGGATTTTTGTATGAGTTCAAGAAATATAGTCCTTTTTATTTAAGTTAAGCTTTTAGAAACAATTGACGTTATTATTGTGAAAAGGGAGTATTTTGGGCGTCATTTTAATATTTATTATTGTATTGTAGCACAGCAATTGGTTGACTATTCTCAGAGGCTAATGACTTCAATTAAATTTGAAATAGATATCAATTTTTGACAGGACTCAACCGGAACACTGAAGTTCTTGTTCGATGACGTTTCAATTATCAAACTTGCAGAATCAGCCGACGAGTTTTCGTCGGCTTTGCGAAGAGTTTGTACTTCATTAATTCGAAATCTACAAAGAATTTAGCCTTTCAATTTACCTTTCTCCTACATATTTTTACTGATATTTCATAACATTCGTGTTAATGAATTTTTAGTATAAAGGTCGGCAAATCTAGTAGATAAGAAATAATTAATGCAATTGTGAAATGTTAGTACTCCTGGAGTTTTAGTGTTTGTACATTTATTATTTTTTTTTTTTATTAAATTAATAATCCAATTTATTCTTGTGAATGTAATTTTATTTATATTGTGTTTTAAAATGTGGCATTGAACGCACATATTACTAATGTTGAATGAGAGTTATCAGTAAGGAAAATAAAATAATTGTATCAATACCTGTGCTTAATGTTTCATTGAAATTACAATTAAAATACAACAACAAAAAATATTATATTTTAGTTGTATCGCTAAAACCTAATAGCACTATTGTTCTTTATTAATAAGTGAGAAAATTTTAAATGATATTCGCATAAATTTTACATTCATAGTGATTACGTTTTATATTTAAAATTATACTTATAAAGAAGCAATATTTTAAAATATTTTCTACATTCTATTTATTCGCGTTTGCACAAGAATTTGATAAAATACATAAACTGTAATCAAATTTGTGCGCCAATTTGAATTGGAGATTTTATTTTAGTAGTTTCAATGGGAAATTTTGGAATTACATTACTTTGATGAATTCGAAAAGAGTAAGGAAGCAATTTTATAAAAAAAAAAAAAAAATACGCAATAAAAGAAAATTAATAATGAAATTTATTATAAAACAAAACTTGAAATAAAACTTTAAAGTTAGATAAATTTACGCAGATGGAGATTATTAACGAAGGATTGCGCTTATCTCAGTTTCTAATTACAATATTCCATTAATTTTGTTCAGCGGAATACTTTTGCAATGAAGCAAATAATCGATATTCTAAATTGCAAAATAATATAATGAAAATAGTTTGGTCATCGTGACAGAATTCGTATAATTATTCAATTTTTTGTAATTCCCGTTCTAATAAGTCTCTTTCGTGAAAATTAATTCAATTAGTAATTTCATTATGTTTCAAATGACATTATTGTGGCCGGTTTGGCCTGACTATTTGCATTCATTCAAACTACATAAAACTCTCCTCTATATTTTAATTCTCACGTTATCCATAAATTTTATTTTCCCACCATGCAGCCACACACACACACAAATACTACATCATAAAAATTAATGTCAAATTTATACTTCGTGAAATTACAATACCGCAACGCTATTATCGCCTCTTCGCTGAATTAAATAATTAATTTAATTGCCACGTTATGTGTCTCCTGCATGGGAGCGTGATATATAATTAACCTTTGAATAAACTCTTTTTATAATTATGCCGTGCTCGATTGAAATCGGCGAACATGAAGTTTCTTAAGCGTGCACCCACATTCGGCCTCCCCCCCCCCGTCTTTGATCTTAAAAGTTCGGATCTTCATTTTATTTGAGAATCAAGGAAATAGAGATGGGAGACGAAGAAATTGAAAGAGAACAAACTTTCCACGAAATCTCTTACTTTCTCATTTCACATCAATGATGTCATCCACGTGGTCACGTCGAGGCTTATTGAACTTGTATTTCGCCACTAATTCTGAGCTTCGGTGTCAAGCTCTTGATGAATTGCAAATTCGAGGCTCCTCGAGATCGCAGATTTTGCATTCGCAGAGACTCAACGACTCAAAATCGAGATCATTACTTGGATTTGCCGGACTGCTGTACCAAGCGGAGCCGAGGATTTTTGATTTTCCACTCGGTAGTTTGTTACTTTGAGTCGTGAGTTCCATGTCGCGATAACGCTTTTCTCTCCTTTAATCGCGTCAAAGTTATGTCTGTTAATCGATTGGCCAAATTTTTATTTCACAATGACTTCCTCTTACATTTCTTCATTATAATTGGATATAATATCATCAGAGGGTAATGGCGAAAGAGAGTTGATAAGGTTTTCTTTTAATATTATAAATGATGGTACATTAGTGCGAAACTATATACGTCTCCATAACTAAGTACTTTCGATTTTTCTCTTTTTGCTATCTTTACAATTACACCAGCAAATGCCTTTAAACTCTTTTTTCCAGTTTTTCAGATTACGCGCAAATCTCAACAGTAAGTACATATTATAATATTGATAAAATGTTTTATTATCGAGAAGTTCTTTCATTCGATTGCTTAATTAATAATTACGTCTATATTTATGCTGAACAATAATTTCATTGATTTAATGATTTTCTTTATTCTTTTCCACGTGCCATAATATTTATAAATTCCGAAATTCACGTGAATTCTGAAGTAATATCGAATGGATAAACATTACTTTTACAAAAATAATAAATGGCAAATTTATATTAGCAAACAGTAATAGTAGTAATAAAAAGTATTAGTAATAAATAAATAGTGAATTTACGTGGAAATCAAACAAAACTGAATTATCTAATAACTGTATCTAATAAATGCGTATTTCAAAAAAGAGTTTATCTGGAGCACACATACACACACACGCGTAAGCGCGCCCCCGCGAATATTTTAATATCTTTTAGTCATGATGAAATTATTATTAATTATTAATTTGACCTATTGATTTGCAATTGATTGGTAGGTAATTTTTCATAGATTATAATGTAATTAATAAGATGAGTGCTCGTTTTTGAAATTATTATTGATCGACGAGGGTTGCGTGTGACAATCAATATCTCTAGTCTAAATTCTTCTGAAGATAATTAAAGTTTTAAGAATCACAATAATCGATCTTTCGTTAAAAAATAAAAATTTCGCTATTAACTAACTAAATGTGGTCCAATAAATATATAAATTTCAACGTATTTTAAAAGTATCTAAAAAGAGCGTTAAATAATTGTGTTTTACTGTTTTATCGGGAATATAAATTTACTATTATAAATGTTAAATTATTGCAGTTTATACAACTTGAAAATTACTGCTTAATCGATGCATCTCGCGGAACGCATATCTAAATATTAACGAAATGAAATGAAATTATCCGACCGCACGCTAAATCGAAGCTTCAAATCTCTGAGAATAAAGCGAAAAGTCAATTGAATTCTGAGAAATCATGAAACAACCTTGAAACTGTCATTGGCAAAGATTGCCAGCGACATTAAATTTGATAGCGTACGATCCTCTAGTCTTGACGTTTATTGCATCTGGCAGTTTTATTCTCACGAGGACGAACAAATATTTGGCAAAGCGACTCCATGGTTGGGAAATCGTTGGACGCCGATATATGCAAGAAATGGTTGAAAAACTTTGTTATCTGCGTGATAACAGCCTTGTCGTTTTGGTAAATCAGAGAACGGTTGCGCTGCAGATTAAGTTTTTTTCCAATATAACTGCTGAAAGAATTCATGGGGAACGTGACGCAGACGGAATTTCCTCGACATGATTTGTAGTTCTACCTTCCTTATCTTTTATGTTATTACGTCGTAGTTATGTCGTCTGCATTGAGGAGTGGGAGAGGACAGGCGAGAAGAACATTTTAACGGCAATTTCGTATTATTAAATTTATAATTTTAATTTTGTCGGCTGGCTTTGAGTTGGGCCACGTTACAAAGTTAACCAAAAAAAAAAAAAAAAAAACAAGAGTGCAATCTGATTTTTTCATTCCTTAGATATTTTGTACCTTATCGATGCATAAGAGAACTCGACCGATTATTGGCAATTGAAATAATTTAAATTAAAGAAACAAGTGTAACGAGTGAGAGAATCTACATACACGTAAAGATTCAAGTTCAAGTTTTTAGTGAACTGTAGGTTCTCGGTGCTCTTCGGATAATTTTAATATAATAAAAATTGATTTACAATTCATATAAAGTTCCTTTCCTTTTCAAAAATGTCCAAATCTCGAAAAGGAAACACTTTCAATCATCACTCAGACACGACGTAGATGTACTTTAACGAGGAATACATTTCATTAACATCGCGGGAGATAATAAAAGAGCACAGCAAATGGACAACAACTGTTGGGCACAACAGCCGTTAAAATTGCACCGAGCATCGGTAGAAATAATAACGAGTCTCACCTTAAGAAACAACGAGATTGTTGGACTTTTGGCCACTTCCGAGGTACTCGTGTCATTGACCGCCAGCGGCATTTAACCGTGGGCCAATAAACCCATGGGCCAATTAGTCCATGGGCCAATTGACCAATGGGAGAAGCAATCGGAAAAGCCGCTGTTTTCTTTCAGATAAGCGACCGAGGGGAGGAGGATGAAGGGACTCGGTCGCCACCCATTCAATAAATCTAGTCAGCAATTTCACTCTTCCCCACCCCCCTCCCACCCAATTTTAATCCCTGCTTTATACGCATGACCACACGCTCGCCAAATAGCGACGGACTCTTCATGCTCCATCCAAAATTACGGATTCCCACCTATTGATGTACGCGTCCGCATTTATCAAGCGCATCTCACACGTCGTCTGTCCTTGTCCTAGACGATGGGCTACTTTATATTCCTCTGCCAAAGCTTCTATCGTCTCTCCTGGGCTCTCTGCCCCCGTTATGCGGCGTATTCGCCAGCTGATGTTTTTCACTTTAGACCTCAAGAGGAAATAAATGTCGCCTTACGTTTCTTTACGCTTTACATTGGCTTATTGCTTTTGTGTTGTGCTGTGTGTGGGTTTTTTTCTCTCTCTCGCTTAACTCGAGTGGTCAGCAGCAGAAAACTAGTCAGTATCGTAAAACTCGATGCACTATTTTATTGTATTTGATATATATATATATTAGTCTTTTATTACGCTCGAGGTAAGGTAACGAAAAATTTACGCAAACTAGCCACCAAACGCACATCGATGTATCATCATATATGCTTATCTGTATTGTTCGCGCGAAAGTATTTCGTTGGTAGTTCGAGATCCTCCAAGTGTTAGTCTTTACAACTTCGTAAATACGAAAATTAATCAAATGCATAAAAAAATGGGTCCAAAGTAAGCCTTCACCAATTTAAGAGTAATTTGAACAAACATCGATCGATCGTGGATAATAACGTATAGAAAAGATCGCAATGTCATGTATGTAAAGTAATGCTATTACTTGATTTCGCACTACTGTAATCGTATAATTACGAAGATCCGGAAATTCAATTACTAAGCGAATAAAAATTCTTTATATATATATATATTCTTTAAATCTCCTTGCTTAAAAAAATCATTATTATAACGCGAAAAATTAACGGGTATGATAATATTAAATTATAATTTTACTATTAAAATTGTTCGTATTTTGAGTTTTTATTATTTTAATTATTTTGTAAAATTACAAATCTCATTCAATTAATATCAATATTAAAGTGCTAATTAAAATGTTACAAGTATGCTGCTATAAAAGTTCGTTATACGTGTTATAAGTGCTTATATGGAACGTAATCCTTTTATACAATAATTATACCGACTAAAATTTATAATCTACGACAAACTATATTAATTTAATTAATTTATAATACTATTAATAATGCTAGTAATGAATAAAGTAGAGAGCACCAAATTTCATTTACGTAAAAATATCTTTTATGCAAGAAACTGTTGTTTCAAACTATATATTATAAAAAAAATATATATTATAAACATAATATATCATGTCGGTAGTTTAACAATGATTAAATACTAGAAAATTTTTTAAGATTAATACATCTTAAGATATAATACAACAATGTTTTAATAATCACGTGAATTGCAGTAAAAACTCAAAATACAATTGAATGTAATATGTGTAAGCTATTGTAATGACGAAATGCACAGGATTAAGTTTTACAATAAATTAGAATACATACAGTACTTTAAAATTGGAATTTAAATAATTCTTAAAAGTATTAGCCAAATTCGCAAGAACGTAAATATTGTTAATTTCAAACAATTTAATATTTTTAAACTTTAAACTTTTCAACTTTTAATTGGCATTTAAGCGATAAAACCAGAGGAACAAATTTCATTAAGTTTCATTTTATCGATAAAGACAATCGAAATTAAATATAATATATATATTGGTGTCTATTTTAAACATTTAAAAATCATGAAATTATTATAAATTGATAAAAGTTATTTTTCATATTGAATTCTTTTGCGAAAGCGCATCTTTAATTCCTAGAAAATTAATTGAGTCTTCGATCATTAAGCTCGCCTACCAACAGATCATATAGTTAATAAAAAAAAGTAAATGCAAAAATACTTTTGGAATGGGAGTTCGAAGGAAGCTAAGCCAAACGAAGAAGCTCGTCGATGAAAACGACTGCAAGATTTCCGAATCTACGGAGCTGAAAAACATTGAGATAAGTAGTTGTTAACAGGTGCCAAGAGGTCGTTTATGACATCTTCATCCTCCCATTTTTGACGGAGTGGTGGTATGTAATTAAGCAGGAGAGGCGAAGAAGGTCGATTATCTTGCAGCAACAGCCAATAAAGAGAATCTTAATTATCGATATTTGCCTAAAGTACAAAAGAGATAGCGTCTAATCACGCCCACGCGACCTTCCACGGTGTGCCAGGCATCGCTTTTCATCGCTTTTCATCTCGCTTTTCATCTCGCTTATCCCTCCAAACGCCCAGCTACACGAGTCCTGCCGACCTATATAATTACGCTAGAATGAGATGGCGAATCTCGATCTTTCACTTTTAATTAAATCCAGTCCCGGCTGATTTGGTATTACGTTGGTGTTTCGAGCGCACTGGACATGACAATTTTTCAGAGCAATTGTTCGGGAAAAACATTAAATGGTTAATGCCTCGTTGAAAATATGTCGAAGACTAATCACTATGCTTTTGTAGAGAAATTCGTGTGCGCAATTTATGTTTTATTTGCAAATTTTGACATTTATAATTTCTTTTCAATTATCCGTGACAAATGCAATGCCGCCCAGATGAAATGATATGCTAAATAATATTTCATTGTCTATCGCGTAATAACAATTATTGATATAAAACATGATTAATATGATCGAAGGATCCGTAGGAAATGCAAATTGAAGGCGTAATATTATTGAATATGTAATCCGTAATGTAAGACTGACATAGGGAATCGTAAACTTTAGCTAAATAAATAATTTTATAAGGAGCTGTAGATCTCTGAATGATTATTAAATATTATTTTGAATTTGATACGGCAATCAAATTATAAAATCAAACTATGTAAATTAACGATTAATATAAATATTTATACAATGTTGACAGAGACGCTCCATTACGATAAACTTAATGGATGCATAAGAAATATCAATATTCCATTTGTTAAACGTACTTTAAGTTATTAGGTTATGAGGTAGAAGAATAAAAAATATATTCATAGATAAAAAAAACAAACTGGTTGGACATTTTGATTCGTACGAAAGGTTTGTGCATTATTTCAATATGAGAAATAGAAATATAAACGATGTATATGCAAATACCGAGAGGTTTCATTTATGTTAATTTATCAATTAACACGTATTCTATCAATAATCCTACGATGCTAAAGTAAAAAAAGTAAAATTTACAATGTTATTAAGGTACATGTAAATGTAAGAAAGCTTAACAAACTCATAAAATCCGATTATAAATAATAATAATAATACACAGACAATCTAGAACTAATTCAACCGTTCATATACGGCTTATTATTTTAATTAATTTTTGGTTAATATATTTATATATATATTGTACATATTATAATGTTTATTTTTTATGATATGTTTTTTATAAAGTTAATAATAATCACATCATTTCTCTTCAAACTACGTTAAAATTATCGATCTATCACTGAAATATTTAATGCTAATATATATTTTTAAATGGTGCTTAATTGGATTTAAAAATAAGATAAATTAATAGAATGGATATGGATTACCAGATATATAATACGAATTAATATTTTAAAGTTAAATGTAATTTAGGATATTTTCTATTCTTAGTTCTTCTTAGTTAATACATAAATAAAATAACCTACGTTGTTATTTAATATTACAGTATACTTATATAATATATAAATATAAATATAATATAAATATTGTACTATATTTTTACGTAGTTATAAAAATATGTACTTATATTGTAATATTTATTTTTAATGTAAATTTCTTTTAAGCCAACATCGAAATCCTATAAAGCTGCATAAGTGTGTCACATCGCCTAATGAATATGTAACTGTAATTTTTTAAAAATCTCTTCATGGCTAAGTTATAAATTCCATAAAGGAAATAGAAGTGGCAACGGAAGTAGGAAAGTTCATGCTTCGTATAAGGAATGTTTCTATCTCGAGAAGACAAAGTCTATATTTCATTTTATAAACCTCGTTGACTTCTTGTAGTAATAGTACACTTGAACAAAGGACACAGATACTTTTATTACCGACTTCTGAGGTACAAGAAATTGGAAAAAAATATCTTCGGCGTTGTTTGGTTTATTTATGAATTTAATTGTGTCCAAGAAAATTAATTGACATTTCTAGTTTAAACAGCAAAATTTTCCTTCGCGAACATCACTTGAAATAATAACTAATCTACGTAGAAATACTAGAAATATGCAAAAAGTATGAAAACTAATGTCGTCTTTGATATTTATAGGATTTGATGTTTATAGGAACGATCAAATATTTCATCCTCACGGTTGAAATGCATTAAAATTGAAGTATAATAATACAACGAGAAGAAAGATCATTTCATAATCAAATTGCTTCGTGTTATGAGGATCCAAAGCGTCTGAATCCGTTTGCACGAGTCAGTGTTACAGAATCTGTACGCGTTTTAGGAGAACCGCCGTAGCAAATATCACGTACGCATATTATGGAGTTTAGTCTATCGGAATATATTCATAAATGTGTTTAATTGCGAAGTTTCGTGCGCGCGCGCGCGCACAAGCAAGTGTATATGTGCAGGTGCAGTTAAGAAGTAGTGGATGAAAAATTGCTAGTGAGTTAATAATTTAATTGTCTTTCAAGATTATGCATTTATTTGTAATATTGGATCGTTATGGGAAGTATTTTAAAAAAAGTTCGTGAACGAAGTATCTAGTATTTATAGGCCATTGAAGTTCAAGGAACTTTTCAAATGGATTTTAGAAGCCATAAATTAGGACAATAGATTGGAACATTTTGTTATCGATCCATTTTTATGTCTATTTTTATTTAAAAGTTAAAAGAATATAACGAATATTGAAACGAGCCCCTCATTTATTTTCACACAATGATATATAATAGCGTCGATTGAATGAAAAAAAAAAAAAAGTTATATTAATTAAAATACATTGCCATTGATTTGTTATTGATTAATCTGTATTTAATATATGTTTTTTAAAAAATGAATTTATTATATTCGCCTGATTTGTTTACACATAATGGAGAAATCGTCTTATTACCTGTACAGTATATACATATATGTATATGTATATATGTATATATGTATATGTATGTATATATACAGTATTAGGCGAGTAGTTTCAGTTTGCAGATTATGCAATACGTTTATACGCACGTGGGATGAGTTTTATATCGAAAGTGAGCTATGTACGCAAATCTTGAGCATACCAATGAACTAACCTGACGCTCGTAATTGAATTCCTATGAAGGATTTATTTATGTAAGCATTTTGATATTATTCCATGGTTCTTTGGATATGTGTGGGTTGGATGGTATAAGCTGATGTTTAAAAAATGATAAAAACACCGGACGCCGTCGGTAAATAATATTTCAAGAGCGTGAATCTTATCTCCGGATTTTGAAGAATTACGAGTAATTACTTTTAGTTAAGACAGTATTATTAAGCGCCAATTGCATAAATTTGTACATTAGAGTGGGATAAGATTTGTGATAAAATTTTGATAAATGCGTTCCAAATATACGTATGAAATCTTTTACTCACAACAGATTAATAGTGTGTGTGTGTAATATAGTATTTATTATCCAGTAATTTGAGACTTTATTAGCACATTACATCGTTTCACTTACTTCAGTTGGTTTTGTAAAATGTAGTTTAAGTAAACTCGTTGAAAAATCCTTTGTTCATAGTCATATTTTTATGAATTATATCTGAATAACAAAGATTTTTTTATTTAATATTTGCCTATTTAGCATTAATACTATTTCGGCTTGAAATATTATTTCATCTGTTTTTAAAAGAAAAATTTAAATTTGTTGTTTAAATTATTTATGACAAATGTACAGACAATATTTTACAGATAATAATATCATTAGCTATTTATTAAAAACAAGACATTAAATTTGCAATAAATGATTTATTGTTTATAAAATTAACGATTATCGTTAATTTTTCTGAATCTCATTCGATGTTGTATAATTTATATTGGAAATGTAATGATTAGTGTTATGGGTATTGTAGAAATAAAGAAAATTATATGTCAAACGATTTGCTTATATTTCCATAGCATTAGATAAATTATCTGACAATGAAAACTGGTAGAGTTTAATTTGTTTTGGATTGTACAAATTTACTAGCCGACATAGCTCAAAGTGCTGACTCACTCATTACATAAACGAATAGCATTAATGTCATTGTAATATTGTACAAATGTTCGCAATTTGAATTGAAAATAAAGATAACCGAGTTAGGCAAATATTTCGAATTTATATTTTGCATTTTGTGCGATTATTTTTTCTGTCCTTTACTGTATTCTCTAAGAGTACTTGCTTAGTTTTATGTGCGATTCATCGATATTTATGTTCACATGACAAGGAGAAGACGCCTTTTTAGTTAATTTTGAAGAATATTATTTCAGGTTTACGAGCCTTCGTATTCCAATTAAAATTAATAACAATTCGTGATGCTTCGTTATATCCACAATTTCAGATATTTTTATTTTATTAAATTTTTCGACAAGACATTCCAATTTCTAGACCAAATTCAAGTTTACTTCACTTACTGTTTCATAGATTTTAAGCCTCTAAATAATAATATTAGACCACATTATCATTTCAATGTAAATTTTCAATAAAAATTTGTTAATGTAGGCTCATTAATGAAAAATGGTTTATCGAAAATTTAAATAAGAATTGTCAAAACTTTTGCTGCTGCGAATTATGAAATGGTGTTGAAAATTTTACGTAAAATATCGAAAACGTCATAAATTAATATGAATTTGTGCTCAACTATTTTTAACGTTCCACTTGTTTTCCATCTTATTCAAAGAAAAATATTATTCAAATTTTTCTCAAAAATCTTCAAAACGTTAATTAATTAAAAAATGTTCAGTGGGTTTTTAGTTTTTTACTAGATGAAATGTTGAATAAACATATAACTTTACTGAAGGAAAGACATACAATTTAAATAAATGTATGCATAAAGGCAACTCGCTAAAACAAATGTTCGTAAATAGTCTCCAAACCGGAATATAGTTGGTCTCATTTTAAGCAATTTTAACCAAAACCGAGGAGGATTTCTTTATGCATTCGAAAGAAAAGAAAAAAATTAGGAAGTACATGACATTGTAAGGTAAGCTTTGTCCTCTTAGTTTTCAGTTGTGTAATATCAAAATTTAATATGATTTTTGTCTATCTAAAGTCTATCAAAATGCTGTTCGATTTTACTGAAAATTTTAATTTATACACATTTAAGGTAAAATTTACGAGCTAAATTTACAACTATTACAGCAAATTTATAGTGGTTTGTTCCGCTGGATTCAAAGAAGTGAGAGGGTAGGAGAAATTTCAAAAAATATCTTTTGAATAAGTATATGAAAAAGCTTAAGTTAACAGATTAAAATTAAAATTCATCTTCATAATAGACTGAATTGAAATGAGCTTATAAATTCTTTGTTATTTATAAGAAGTTATTCGATTATCTGCAATATCAAGTGATATATTTTTTAAGTGCATCTTGACAGAAAATATTTACTTGCCGACATTGAATAACAATTTAAAAAAACAAGATATTCTTGTACAATTATTTTATTATGTTATTCGTTAATGATATTGAATATATTAGACATTGTTTACACGTGGTAATTATATTTTCCTAAGACCATTTAATAAAGTTTCACTTTGCTCGTTTACAAAAATGTATATTATTTACCTGCAATCGAGATTTGAATATAAAATAGTGACGTGATTACTTTGTGCTTACAATAATAAAAATAAGTGATATAAAATTTTTAGACCTAAATGGAACAGTTAGTTAAAGTTTCAATGTGCAAAATTTGATTTTCAACAACAATTTGAAATTTGAAAAAGTAAATTACGTATGGTGGTATATTCATAAAATGTTGTATGGATAATGTGGATGTTGAAAAAGAATGGATGATATCTTTATTTATATTTATATTGTTTATAACAGCATACATAATCTGTCAATAGGCTTGATTCAATTAAATCTAATTTTCAAGTAATTTCTCATGAACATCTTCGGAACCAATGTATAAATAAATTATGAGCTATGCATGCCTTCGACGCCACCATTCTTTAGAAAATAATTGCTTATTTTTGTAATAAGCAGTGTATTTCTCAGTGTATTTCTATTGCATAAATATGTACGATCGCACATAAGTGTCCCAATGTAATTACAAGACTTTTTGCTTTGCCAATAACTTTATTAAGTCACTTTAGCTAATGATCTACAATCTACAACGTGGCAAGATTGATTTTACTTTGCATGCGTTTAACGTCGCGACGCCCGTATTACAATTGCCAAGCCACTTACCCTGCCATTGAAATTCCATTAATCAATACATCAACTCGTAATTTACGTAATAAATAACAGTCCAGGCGTTCGAGGGCCAATTATTAAAACGCAGGCCCCCAAAGCCATTAAATCCCCGACAAAAGAGTCGCAAAGAGTAAGAAAACAAGGATGCAGTTATGCTCTCCTAAAATCTCTCCTAAAATACGCGGCCCATCCTCCTGGAATATACGGGATATCGATAAGCTGCGTGTGTGCGTGCACTTTGGCTGTGAGTATTGGCCGGCTGCGACCCAGTTGCCCATGAATTATTACTGGGACGTTGAGGGGAGCTGGGCCTGGCGGATCTAGCGTCTTCCCTCGCATGGGCTCGCTGATATCTCCTGCCCATTATCAAAATATCTCCTCGCCCTTTATTCCATCCAATGATGCAACAATGCACTCTCGTGTGAATATGGGAGGGCGAGGTAGGGGGGTGCTAGCTCCTCTTTATCCTCGGGCTTAGTTGCGCATCCAATGGGATCTCTATGGTACTTTTCTTGGGGCGGGAGGTTTTGCGGTTTTGATGATGCTGTGTTATTGGATGTGGCCTGGCATTTAATGAGGGTAGGCGTGGGCAGGTAAATGGTTATTTTGTATTTAAATGATAATGGCTGGCTATTAGGTTAGGGGGCTGTTAGGTTACGTAGCAGCTGTATTATTTAGGCGGCAATCGATATTAAAATGACGATTGACAAGCTAATATAGAATCGAGTGCATTGAAGTTGCATTTTCAGAAGCTGAAACGAAAGTATTTTATTCTTCGTGATTTTTATATTGACTGCTTGTTGAGTGAGCTTCGCGATAGCTTAAGAGCCAAGAGGTTGCTTTGATAAACTCGATAATTTATTATTAACGAAATCATGCGAATCATTTAGAGGGATCTAGAGTAATCTAAATAGCATCGACGTTCGAGATTGTATTACATTTGGTGCTGAGGACGACTTCGATACTCACTGCACACACACACACACACACACACACACACACATGGTGTGCACAGTGCTTATGGCGATGCTAAGGTTCTTGAACGTCGATGAAATTCGATGTTTGTTATACATTTGGATAAAGTCCAGTTAAAAGTGGCAATAAATTCTTGTCCAAAGTACGGAATTTTTTAGAATGAAATGAAACGAGACTAAATTGTACAATGGAAGAAGGAACAAGAGCTACGAATGCATATTAGACATGATGAGTGTGATGAATTGAATTAATTCTCAAGTATAATATAAATTACAACAAAATATTATTTTAATAGTAAAATATTATAATAGTATTTTATAATGACGATATTTGCGACAATAAAAGTTTAATTTGAATTGCGTTTACAAGTTTTACCGATTATCGTAATTTAAATGAGTAATTATTATTTATAAATTCTCATTGAATGAGAAAATCTGCTTTACACTTTTTATCAAAAAGACTTGCTTTATTTGTATTGATTGTCTGCTTGTTATTGCAAAGATTTGAGGAGCACTAGAATTTAGAAACAAGCGAATGGAGCGAAAATAGACAAACAGAAGCGACTGAAAAACTGTGGAAATTCGATACGGAAATGGCTAGACAATATACCGTGGAAGTAATATTATCTCTATCTATCTTTAGCGCGAATGAAGAATGAGAGAGAGAGAGACCAGTCATTGTGCGAAAAGTATACAAACCTCTTATTGGGAAAAGACGTACATCGTCTTCTTTTCTTTTGCATCGTCGAGCTATCGAATATCCCAAACGTAAAAGGGATGTGTATACGGCAGATTTCATATATTTCGTGAAATGTGCTGCTGCATGAATATAAGAACACTTCAAATCAAATATTGAAAAGCATATCCCTTTCGAACAGTCGAAAGATTACAAAATTAATATTGTACAGCTAAGCGTTTTTGAGAACTCGAACGAATTGCCTCTCGAACGTTATAAAATAATGCCTTCTTAATTTAATTAAGTAAACTTCTATTGTAGTATATCTATGGTAACATATGATGGCATTCCAGATTCAAAGTTTTAAATAATTTAAGAAAGTTTTAAATAATTTTGAAATTTTTTTAATCTCCACGAGAATCGACAGTCAATTTACCGAAATAATTTGAGTTAAAAAACTTTTTTCATTGTTTATAAATTTGAACATTTGAACTTATTATTAGTAAGTTAAATCGAGAGAAATAAATGTTGAGAGAAAGATTTAATTACATTAAAGACAATAAGAAAGCACTCTATTAAAATCATAGTATGAAATAGACATTAAATAATGTTTTGAATATTCATGAGTTGATCATGGGTCTTCAGTTTACGTTAAGCTTAAATTTTTTGAAAACAATTAATATTTATGCCCTAGGCTAGCTACAATAAAAGTATTTCACTTTATATTTGTAAACATTACGAATGACATACCGATGATAATAGTAATAATAAAAATTAATAGAACTTGTCGGTGTCAAATGCATTTTATAAAAAATGTTTCAAATTGAAAATTTCTATGTATTATCTTGCCCGATTAGTTATTTATTTAATTTGCCAATTAGTGATATTGACATTGACTAATACGTATGAAATTTTCATAAATAAAGTGTACCTTATTGTTTGAAACTTGAATTATTAAATTGAATTATTAAAACGAGACTCAAGATATTCATTTGTATTGTATATTTACGGGAACATCGAATGAAAATAAAACAGCTTTGAGTTGAAGCTGAACGGTTAATTTTACCTCGGCACTTAATAATTCTACGCGCAAGTGAATTTGCATATAATGAATTAAAATGAAATATTTCACCGGTTCTTTAATTTCCTATCGCCTGCTCGTAGTAAATGTCGAACGGCGTTTCTCTTTGGCACAAAATTGCGTTTCGCAGTTAGAACTTTGCTTAGACGAGCGGCATCTGATAAGCGGAGACGTATAAAAGTATTTAAGCGATCAATGTTATATAAGAGGAAAGTGGCAATCGCCCGTTGACAAATGCACAAGTGCTGGCAATGGCACAATGGAGCCTCCGAATCGCTCACGTACAAATGGCAAAAAAAAAAAAAGTGAATTCACAGGTGGAGTGGAATGAGAGGAAAAATCACTGATTTAATAATTACGAAAGGGAGTTGATATTTCAATGTTCCCATCTCGTAGTGTTAATGAACAATGTATTTGTTGTTCCTTTACTATTGCAGAATATTGTAAATCTATATGCAGAGAGTACATAAAAATACTCACAATTTTTTAAAAATAAAATAATACAAGGGCTAATGTAATGTTTGAGTTCCTTAAAGTAAAAGCATTAATAGATTGCTTGATTGTGAAATAAAAATTTATCATTCAAGAATATTTAATTCAATTTTTCTTCCTCTATTTAAATGCTATTGTTCGCGGATAATTATATCATAGGACAATTACGCGTTACGCAATTTAAAAGTATAATTACTCACAATCAGCGAAGCCATATAAAGTAAATAGAGTGGTTATTGGAAAATGTCATCACTGTCGTGTCTCTCTCCTCTCTAATATTAATGGAAAATTTGCACGTGTACCACTTTATTCCCCAATTAGAAATGTATATAAGAAAACTTTGAAAGTACTGAAAAGTCAATTGTCACTTCTTATTATAATTAAATGTCGCAAGAAGATAGCAATGAAAATATAAAATCCGAAGACGTATAAAGTAAAGTATTTTCGGAGAATTTAGCAATTGCGACGTTGCTTAAGCCGACAGAGTATTTTCCAATGAGAATTAAAATTTAAAAGAACCTTAATTCGACTGCAAATTATTTCAAATACTTTTCCAAAGCCAAAGTAAACATGCCAAATTGAAATACTTTGTATATAATCGTTTAAAGACTGTTCAACATTATTAATTATTCATTTTACATTACACTTTACATTTACATCAATTATTAATAATAATTATTAAATAAACATCTGTCGTGGATATTTCAAATGTATTTTCAATATTAGAAGGAAATTCTAGGCGTCGACGTGCTAATAACGAAAACGTAGAATCTCTAAAAATATTTATATTTTCTTATTACATTTCTCTAAATCTTTCCTTCATCTTCAATCCTGATATTTAAATATATTCACATGTTAATTAAATATGCTCCGATTAAAGCAATCAAAGAGTCATATCATATACACATGCAAAGCATTTCATATATCAATATAAATAATGATTACATCATAAAAAAAAATGTATCAATTAGCTCGACCTCCTTAAATTAATGTACACAATGAATATTTATACTTATCAAAGCTTATGATAATAATTAATAACAATATTGTCTTTGGATTACATAATTTTTATCCAAACTTTTTCTGTTGCGTGCATAGAGAACTGATTGAATTAATAAGAACAATGTAGCTCGTTAGTATCGAAAGATAGTCGATAAAAATTAATAATTTACACTCACACAATGTAATTGTACGATATAAAAAGTGCGGCAAACTTTCATTTCAATTAGACGTGAAAAGTTTTTGACTCTATTTTCGCTTCCTCGTATACGCTTGTAAAATCATTTATATAATCCTGCAAATAAAGCCCCAGATTATATATAATACTGCAAGTATCTCATTCATTATTGGAATGAAACCGCCGCAGCGCCCACATTTCATGCGATATAAATGACAATAATCTGTTCTCCGTCGACGTATGTGTGGGAGAAGTATACGGATGAAAGTGTTGAGTCGCAATAATTCACTGTATTGCGTGAAGTATGTCGTGCTACGCGTTACGGCAGCACCGAGAAAACAGAACAGCCTCCACTCGGAGACTTTTCTCATTAATCTAACGAACAACGTTATCTCTGCAATGTGTATGTTCGCATGCGCAGAACGAAGCTGCTGAAAGAAATCGGTGCCCGCGTGTTCATATTTCCAAACACGCGCACGCACACGCACGTAAATATATGCATATATATATATATATATATATATATATATATATATATATATATATATACATAAATACGCGCGCGCACAAACGCACACA
>JAPYYT010002050.1:0-28493 GCA_030522565.1 Ceratosolen corneri
ATTGGAGCTCTTGACAAAAATGTCAACGCCCTTTTACAGGAGAAGGGCGAAGTGCCAGGGGTGAAGAGGTGGTAACCTTTTGCGACGTCGGGCCCCGGCGGTCACCCCGACGTCCTGAGGTCTTGCTGGGTTTTTCCCAAATTCTATTTCTTGAATTCGTTAAGCACTTATGATGAAGTATAGCAATCATGGTTCTATACCTAGAAGGACTTGTCCGTTATTTCTACTAGGCTCGTATTGCAAGACACGTTATGGTCATATTTACTATTTCAAAGTATCTTTTTGAGGCACAATCCGAGTAAACATGCTCGTTAAATGATCATAAAAAGGAACGAAGATATATTCGATGTATATTTAAAGAATATTCGTAAAATCTTGGGACACATCTGGCAATCATAAACGTATTGAATGTATAAAAAGAATGTACAAAACAAAGAGGTAGTACCGCGAGTCGAGAAACTGCATGATTCTCGAACATATACTTATTCCATATTTTAAATAATTTCTTTATTTTAATATATAAAAAAAATAATATTTTTATTTACTTGATAATTATTCTTTTTAGAATCTAAATTCTCAAAAGTTTCGAGTGTTTATTTGTATCTGCTTTTTAAATAATGAGTGATAAAATGATGCAAATATTATTAATTTAATTTTACTTATTAATGAATAATTGACTTTATTTAATTCCATTTTTTTTGTTTTTATTTATGAAAGCAAACAAAAATAAAAGATACTAAATGTTATCATGAGCTAATTATAACATTTTTTAATGAATAAAATCGAAATCAACAGTATATGATGTTTTTAATTATTCTAAAGAAAAAAGGAAAAGTACTTTCAGATTTTTTAAAAATTGATTATTATTAAATACAAAATCTCAAAATATTTTATCTGTATATTAAAATCCTTCAAAAAGTAGAAGGAATTTAATTAAAAACATAATAGATATTTTGAATAAGTATATAATAATTTATATAATGTTTCTGTGAAAGTGAGACACAAAAAATCGTATTAAAGCAACTGAGACTTAATAAAGTCTATTGCTAACTAAACAGATAAATTTTTAATCATATGTGCAGACTTCATGGCTCATACGAAGCGCTTAAATATGGTACTTTACTAGATGGTTTGTCAGACCTTACGGGTGGTATTACCGAGAACATCATTATCCGCCAAGATCCTACTGGATGTGGCCGCGCACTTGCCACTCTCCTCGGTATGACGTCTCTCATCACCTGTACTGTTAGCAACAGCCAGCTTCAGGTAAACCATTATTAATTTATGCTTTTCGGTGACTTTCTGGTGTCTAAATCATACAAGAAATGAACTTTGTACAAGATTCTGAAATTACTTATTTTTGCTATAAAATATTATGCAATAATCATATTAATGAACAAAATGGACCTATCCTAGAATTTATCTATTGAACATTTTATGTAGTCTAATCACTAGATTTTTAAAAGAATAATAAAATTTTACTTGATTTAAAAACAACGGTCACTATTTATACATTATTAGTTTGTTGATAATATATATATATATATATATATATATTTTATTTTATTACTAATATTATTTAAAAATATAAAACTTTTTCATCTCAAATAAATTAAATTATTGGTCAAATTTATGCAATAAAAGAATGATATAGCATCTACAGATTATTGCAAATACTTTTTTAAATTATATATTCATTATATCCTATTTGCTTTATGCTGTTTTAATGCTAAAGTCAAATATAACTATTTAATTCATTAGATGCGCAATAGTGCGGAAAAATTGGCAAATGGAATACAAATAGGAATTAATTATAGGCTTTACGCAATTGAAAGGGTAAGTGAAACAGAACACATCTTTAAACTATTATTAAGACAACTAAATATTGCAACTGTTTTTTAATTTCTCTGCACTTTCTATCAATGATTTTTTTTTTATTAATCAAATTATTAATTCTTTAAAATTTATTTTTTATAATACAAACATTTAAACATATTAGATAAAATAAAAAATTTAATTTAATGATATATATATTTTTTTTAATAAAAATTTTTCTGTTATAAATTACCATTATTATACATATTATTTGATTAATTCATTAATAAATGACATTATTATGTAAATTTCTAAAAGCTATTTTGTATGATATCAAATAAGTTAATAGTAAAATAATTCTTATATATGATTCTGCTAAACTGATACAGAAATTCACTTGTAGAAATATACATAAATTATAGAATATTATGACAGAATTTTAATAATTATTATTGTTAATAAGAACGTTAAAAAAATTTTTTTAACTTAAAGTGTTTAAATTAATAGTTCACTACTTCAACTTTATGAACTCTAGACTTACTTTAGTTTCAAATGTGTTAAAATATAATAAAAATATAAGTTACAACAGGTTATACGCTATTATATTATTAGACTAAATATTTTCTGTAAAAAAAGTTTAAATATATTAAAAGTCGATATATTAAATAAAAAATTTGAAACTGACAACATGGAAAAATCAATAACGTGTCAAAAAATCGAATTACAATTATTTATTTGATGATAAAACATATTTGTCGGAATATGAAGACACTTAGAACATTGAAAACTGCTGGATTATTGCTTTAGTAGTATTGAATTATATAAGTAAAAGGTTTCATACGAGAAATTTGTAATTATTGGTACTCATATATGTATATTTTTAAGGAACAGCGTAGAAAATTGGATTAAAAAAATTAAGAAAGGAATTGTTGATGAGAAACTTTGAAGATTTATCAAATATCATGCAAATTAATGAAATTAAAGTAAGTAGAAGTGTTATTTCTTTTGATAAATAATGTATAAAATACAGTTCATACGATTATGATTTACATAATTGGTTAAATAATTGTAATTCTATTGGAACATGGTTAAAGGTAATTCAAAATTGAACATATAGAATACAAGAACTTTGAAAGTTTAAATAAACGTATATCACTGGACAAGTATATATTAAATTTTATTCTTAAATATTATGTATGTTAAAAAATATATATATATATCTTAATTATTATGAATAATAATTTGTTTGTTTTTGTTATAATATAATTTTGCTCTGAAAAAAATTAAAAAATTTTTTTCAACAATAATTAATATGTTTATAATTCGATAGTTAATGCATTATTAATATCAAGTAACGAATGTAAATCGGTAATATATTTTTTATTTTAGTATGTAAAATTATTTTTAAATATAAAAAAATGGATTACGTGTTTTAAAATATATGATAATAATTTTATTTTTCATTGTACGTTTTAAAAAATCAGCACAGTAAATAAATTGTAGTTAAAATTAATTAGTTAAAATTTTATGAAATTTATTTAAGATTTTCAAATTTATTAATATTTTTATGGATGTATTTTTTGTATGAAACTGTTGAAAAAAAGACTAATTTTTAAATATTTAAGATTAGAAATATTTTTTCATTCTAATTTCACTCAAATATGTAAAAAATATATTTAATACTTAACTTGTATTTTTATGTTACACCTGAAAATAATTATATGAAATTTATAGAATATAAATTATTTAAATTTTATACGTTGGAATACTAAATTTTGTCGTTTTTATGAAAATATAATGATCAATAAAATGATAAATATATAGATTTTTGTTGGATTGACATAAACATTAATTAAATATGTTGTACATAATATACATTCTGTGTCTTATTTATATGCAATATACCCAATGCGAGACATCCCATGATAAATTTTTTTTATTATTTTTATTCAAATGATTTTTCTTATAGAAAGTAAACTATTACAGAAATAATTTGGTATAAAGCAAGAAGAAATCATCTTTTAATTTACGTCTTAGCATCTTTTAACTTTCATATATTTTTTTAGGTGGAAACATTCAGCGGAGAGGCAGTGCAGCTAGTAAAACTTCGCAATCCTCTTGGACCTGGTGGTGAATACGTAGGCGCATGGGCGCGAGGAGGTCTTGAATGGGACGAGGTTCCACCCGTCGAACGCGATCGTCTAGTTGTACGCAATATGGCTGACGGAGAATTCTGGTAAATAAACATTTATCAAAAGATCAATTCGCAAAGAAAGACATATACATATATTTTTCAACATAAGAGGATAAGATTCTTAATTTTTATATATGTTAATATACAACATTTTACTTTGTATAAATATTAAATTTAAACGATTTTAAATATCAATAATTTTATTCTTTAAAATTGTCAAATAGATAAATAACATATTGCAAAGACAAAGAGACAATATATTTCTTACATGTTTAATGTAAAATCCTTTAATAAAAATGCATGTTTATATATTTCTATAGTACAAGCAGTACTGCAAAATAAAAGTACAATTAATTATACTCGCAAATTACTTGGTCAATTGTCTTAGGATCTCATATTCAGACTTCGTGAAGACATTCACGCACTTGGAGGTTGTACACCTAGATGCGGAAACTTCACGAGATGAGCCATCTTTCCACAGCAAACAAACATGGCAAATGAAACTCTATCAAGGCAGTTGGAAGAGAGGCGTCACTGCCGGAGGGTGTCGAAATAATCAAGGTATGCAAATAGATCTTCTCTTATGCTCATAAATCAAATCTTACTTTTACAAATTCATAAACTTATGACTTATATCGTAATTTCGGTTTAGTTGCTTTATTATCATATGCTAATTATAAATATTTTAAATACAAAATACTATAAATTATTGACAATTATTGTTAACCAATTTCACTCATGAATTATTTTCTAGAAACATTTCATATTAACCCCCAATTACATCTTATACTCAGTGAAATGGATGAAGTAGTAGTTTCGTTAAATCAACACTCTATTATGGAACCAAAGGTGAAGTATATTTTATTTTCATTATTGCTTTGAGAAAATATATGAATAACTGTAAGTCAATAATATTACACGTATTTATTATTTAAAATTGTGATTAAAAATATTATTATATCAAGTGTTTTTATTAATAAAACATGTGTATTTTTAAATTAATAAATAGATAATTTTAATCAATTTTATCCTATAGATTATAGATTGATGATCTTAACATATATTTATTTAGTTATATTTATAAATATATTAATATAAATATAATATTATGAAGACAACAAAATATTTTATTTAAAAATAGCAATTTAAAATATGATTATTATTTTTGAGTAACCATTATAATAAATAAAACTAATATTTGTTTCAAATAAATAGCTATGCAAATTATTTAAAATAACATTAAAATAAATTAAATTTCTAGGTGATTGGTTTTACAGCATATGCTTCACCAAAAAATAATGCTGAGTCTATCAATAAGCAGTTCTTTAAAAAGAACAAATCTTTAATAAACTCACAATATACAAATAGTCGACAAGTGAGCCACAGGTGTCAACTGGATCAAGGTGGCTATCTTTTAATTCCAACGACATTTGAACCAATTCAAGAAACAAGTTTTACATTACGGGTTTATAGCAGCAAATCCCTTAAGCTTAAGTATGTTATATTATTAATGTGAATTACTGAGATACTCCAAGAATTTTATTATCAAAATCATGCAACCTTTTTTATACGAATATATTATATTCTTAGATTAAAGACTAGCTTATGTATGAAGTTCGCAATTTGCTTATGATAGATTTTCAAGAATAATTTTCATTTTAAATAAGAAAATGCATATTTTGTTTATAAATTATATTTTTTCTACTCAAAAATACTTGATATAATTTGTAACTAATATAAGGATTAGTTATTTTTACTCTATAGACATGTGCATGTCCAATTATAAAAATGATAAGATACTATGAATAAAATATTTTAAATAAATTTTTGAATCGTAAAGCTATGCTTGTATAATTACACAAGATTCCATTTCATTTTTAAAAGAATTTTTTTAATATTTTCTTTGCCCAGATTTTACTAAATTCAACACTAACTGAAATATTATCTTTTCTTTATTTTTAGATTGCTTGATACACCACCAACCTTACTCAAATCTGCAATCATTAAGGCTCCATCTCTTGAAGGCAAAGGATTTTCTCAATACGAATCTGTATTTCTTCAGCTTGCCGATGAACATAGAACTGTTAATGCATTTGAACTCCAAGAACTTCTGGAAGCTTGCCTCCCAAATGGTAAATAATAGTTTTGTATAATTTGTAAATAATTTTTAAATAATACATTCTCTTTCATTTTTAATATTTTTTTAAATTTAAATTATTTATTATTTAATGATTAATTATTATTATTATTAAGATTATTTACTATTAAAAATTACTATTAAAATTATTTAATTTTTTTTTTATTTAAATTATTTATTAATAGATTTGTATTACAGATTACATTAAAAGTTGTGCCTGCATTGATGTCTGTCGTCAAGTTATACTGACAATGGATGTATCCTTTTAAAATACCAGTTTTTGTAAAGTACTGTTTTTAACATAAAGTTATCAATAACAATTATATTTATATATGTGAGTTGAAATAATTGTTAAAAGTGTAATAATTGTTAAAGCTAAAAGTAACTTAATATTGAAATAATTCATATATTCCAAATCAGAATAATAATTGTAAAAATAATCTCAATCAGTTAATAAATGTATTCCCAATATTCTGAAACATTTTATTAATTTAATATCAATTTATTTTAATAAGTAATATACTATAACATATTTTATTTTGTGATTTTTGGTAAATATTTGTTAAGCACCTTAAATGCTTAGAGTAATTAAACATATTTTAATTAAAGATCTTTTATAATTTAAACAACTGAAAGTTTTGGAAATAATATAACATACTTATGTTACTATCTTAACTCGTTTTAATGGTTATTAAAAATTTGTGGTATATAAAAATATATTATTTATTTTATTCAGGCTAAACAGAATTTCTTTAAATGTTAATTAATTTTGTCAAATAAATTTAAAAATGATTTACGTGTACATTTTCTTAAAATATTTGATAAAAATATAGTATATATCTTATTCATTTCAAATAAAAAATCACAATTTTAATTTGGTTAAATTTAAAAATATATTCTAAATAGAAATTTGCATTCATGAGTTTTGTTAAAATTTTATGATATTCAAATTTCTCATAAAATTCAGTTATATTAAATTCTTAATTTTTAAAAAACTTATTGAATAAAAATAATTATTAAATATTATTCAACTTAATTTTTTTCGAATTTTACATTTCGAAATAGATTTGATCAAATCATATCTTTAAACAAGGATTATACATATTTATTTAGAATTTAAACAAAGATTATACATATATATATATATATTATATAGAGGTTTAATATTTTTCTTAACTGTAAAAATAGCATACTGGAAGTGGAAGGTTAAAATTTAATGACTTCAAGGATATGATGTGCAGCTTGAAGTATTGGCAAGCAGCTTTTAAAAATCATACAAAAGAAAAGACAGGTATTTTAAAGGCTGAAAGACTTCGCGATGCATTACTCGAGGTCGGTGAGTAAATTAGTTTTATAAACAAAATTTTTATATTTTATTTTATATAATATTACATTATTTTATTTTATAAAATTTTAATTAGTAAAAATATGAATAAGTAAATTATTTAATTAAAAATAATTTAATATATTTTTATTAATATTATTAGTTAAATAATGTAGATAGTAACTTATTTGATATACAAAAGTCTATAATGCAACATAACTAACTATATATAACGCAGTATTTCCTTTTAAAAAATACACAATTTAAAGGAAAGTACAAAACTTTATTAAATTTTATATATAAATGAATTATAAATTAATTATAATTATAAGAGATTTATTTTATGAAAAATATTATTATACAAATAGCTTTTTGTTTCAGGTTTTCAGTTAAATACAGATGTATTTTCTTTAGTTATTTTGCGATATATGAGAAAAGATGGAACTTTAAGATTTGGAGATTTTGTATCAGCTATTTTGCATTTAAATGATGCTTTTGGTAAACATTTTTTAAAATATTATGTTTTAAAAAATTAAATATGTTATTAAAATTAATTCTTATATATAGCAATTTTTGAAAGTAAAGATCCGCTACAAAATGGAACAATTAAATTTAATTTGGTAGAGGTAAGCTTTGAAAATAAAATAAAATCTGCATTTTAATGTAATATAATTATTTATTTTTTTCAGTGGCTTCGATCATCACTTATGTGTTAATTAATTCTTAGTTAATTTATAAATTATTCTATTTGGATCAGTTGTAAATAATCCATCATAAATTATTAAGTGTATGTAAAACCTTATCCATACTAACAAATAGTATTTTCTTAATACATTGTAATATAGCCATTTATTAGCATTTTTAACACTCATCTTATAACTTTAAGATAAATTTATATAATAACTTTATGTACAATAAAATTATACTAGTTAATATAATTAAGTATATTTTGTATATTTTTGCTAAAGAAACATTTATTATCTTTATAAGTTTATTTAATATATAAATGCGAATAATGTGCACAAATTAAAAAGCTATTCAATTATAAAAATAATTGTTTATAATTTTTACTATGAATTATTTATTATAAATATTTATTAACTATATTTACATCAATAAGTGTGTATTAAATTTTAATTCACTACAAATAATATTGTAATTAATTGTTTTAAATTATATCTTTTTTGTATTCTGTCACTTGACTGAATTTTATATAAATTAATAAAACGTAAAATATTAATTATTAATATAATAATTATATAAGAATAATCAAATAAGATAACAGAATAAAATTTATTATTATTCACCTCTTGGCTTGCATCATATAGCATACAAATTGTGTTTTAACAAATTATGAATTTTACACCAAAATATTAAGATACTATGAGAAACTCAAATCACTTCTTGATAACAAAATCATCTTATTCAGAACAATAAATAACTTTTATTTGTAACAGATTTGTAATTAGAATTAGTGATTAGTTGTAAACATTTTCTTATAATAGCATAGTAAACTTCAAGTATTACTGAAGATATTTTTAATTTACTTAACCATCTTGTACAAGAATCTTGGTTAAATCAAAAGTGAAGAGATACATAATTATGATTAAAAGAAAATTGCATGCTTATATTTTTGACGTTTATGAACTACATGTGACTAATTAACAATTTTAATTCGTACGTACTTCTTAATACTGATATTCAAATGCTTTAATAAATTTTATATGTCACTTTGATTTATTTGTAAGATTTTTTTAAATTAAAATTTATAATTAATATTTTTAAAAATTTTCCCAAGTATACTGAGTAGCTTTTAAAGGAAAAATGTCTAATTTCATAAAATAATTAATATTAACCTTATTATTACGTAAGTTTAAAAAATATATATGTCAACTTTACTTATTTTAATAGTTTTAATCGGACTAGTATAATTGATATATATATATATATATACTTGAATAAAGAAAATAAAAAAGAATTAAAGCTAAGTAAGACTACATACACATACTGAAAAATTTATATTTTTTGATTCCAAATTTATTAAAACAAATATATATGCAACTTATAAATTGTATATATAAATTGTAAATATTAAAATAAATTGTACATATTAATATATTTGTATTTTGTATTATATTATAAAAATGAAAATCCTTTTTGAAAATGTTGTATCATTCAGCTTAATGTACAATGAGATTATGTTTTACAATATATTTCGTTTATTTAAACAAATTACATGCAAAATATAATTTAGTTAAAAATTATATTTATAATTAGAAGATTAGAAATAAATTCTAAATCAATTTCAAAAAATTAAAAATGAATAAAATATAGATAATGTAATTTATACATGGTTTTAAAAGCTTTTTTATATATTTCACTATACTTTTAGATTCAACAATACGTTCATCGTTGGAAACAATTCAGCTTCTTTAATTTTTTTTATTCTATTTATAATTGGTTTTAGTTATTGTTTATTTGTTTTATAAAATACATACATAAATAAATCAATGTAATTTATAATTTATATATACAAAATAAATCATTATTCAAATCTTTAACTTTCAATTGATATTGATAATATACTGATATATACTTAGCTGAAATAAAAAACTAGTGTAATTATAATAGTCAAATTATATAGATGTAAAAATAGTAGAATTGTGTATTACTATTTATATTAGTAATACCATTATTTTTAATATTTCATAAACACGGTTATCCAACTAAAGTAATTATAATTTCTTTGAAATAATTATTGTAATATAAAAATTAATACCTACAGATGTATCAGAAATGACATAACAAAAAAGATTCATTATTAACTGTTATTTCAATGTTTCTTTTAGTTAACAAGTCTTTACCTGTATCTCAATCGTTTGACTACATTTTTATTGATTCTGTAAATAACCATTTATTTATTTAATGTATATATATATAATTAACCACACTTACGATCTATGGGTGATAACAAGAAAAATAAATTTAATTTTTATTTTTCATGATTTACATAAAAAATAAGATTATTTTGTTTTTTAATCTTTTTATATATACTTGTTAGGTAAATTAAAAAAGAATACCTAAATTTCTGTCTCAAACGGTGGGATAAGTAATATTTCGACAAATACCTTCTTATATACGATTTAATTACGAACTAAACCAATATTTCAATTAAATTATTTTTCAAATAAAATTCTAATATAAAAAGTCTTTAATACAAGTATATAATATAAATTATAAAATATAATATAATACAAGTATTTAATTGTTTTATTATTCTATTATTTCAAAGAAATTAATTTTTTTTAAACCACACTATTTATTATTAAATAAAAAATGTCTAGCAAGTGATCAACATAATGTACGTAGATTCAAATGGAAATCTGAAAATTGCAATTCTTCACTTAATATTTAGTTTTTATTATATAATATAATAGGTGGTGTGAATCACTCCCTGTATTTATCCAACGTAGAATGGAGACGCTTAATAGATCTTTGAGGTCATCCCTGATGTTGGACCAGTTGTTAATGTGTTTTCGTGGCAGTGGTTCGTCTCAATGGAGCTGCTCACTCCAAAATTGTTGTAGCAACCGTTTCACTCTGATCACTATGGAGGATGCAAAACCTAGTGGATAAAAAATGCAAGCTATTTCAGATAATAATTTTCTTTTGGTCATCTTGGACGGTTCCGTTGTTGAATTTCTTGTAGTGAATTTGAACCTGTCCTCTGTTGGTAGCCACTTCAAACTTGAGATTTGGGTTTCACAATCGTCAAAAGTTATATATGAGCCCTTATGGTCTTTCTTATTTAATGCTGTTATTACACCTGGGTAAGTGGTATGCCACTTAACTAATGAAAATTCGCTCGCCCTGCAAAGATTGCGTAATTGCGAAGCAATTTCCTCTAGATGTTGCGAGTCATCTGTACCTCTAAAAATATCATCTACGTATCTACCAGAAATAATAAGAGGCAGAGCGAGAGGGTATTTCTCTCTTTCAACTTTGACAAGTTATAATAATTTGTTCGAATATCTGTTGTTGCCCCGCTGAGTGTGCGCTAGCTTTTCTTCTATTTGTTATTTTGGGAAAGTCTAGCTTATGCATGTTTAATTTTGTTTTACGTTTATATTCGTTGACATTTACATGGATTTTAAGAAATCTCTCCAGCTGTTCATAGGTGGATAGTCCTCAGTAGATCCCAACTCCTTGCTCTATTCATGTGAGATCTCGTCACTAATTATCACTAATCGCTGGGACAGTTGGTGAGTAATTATTAAATCTTAAAGATTACGACTTTTCTTTTCATGGCATAGTCTCGTGTATGCATCTCTGACCATATTGAGCAGTTTTCTTGGTTGATAGGATTTAACTGGTCTGAAAGATTTAGCCATGCATACATAGGTTAAATTAGTAGTGGTATGAATTTTTGAATCATTGTAATTTTCGTTCAATGTACTACAGCACACTTCTAGAGAATCTTCAGAAAGATACATTCTTTCAATTAGTCGATGGAGCTCTCGTTCCAAACAGTTTCTCAGATAATTAAGTTTCTTCTTGTCATTAAAATATTTTCTGTCTAAGACAACACTAGTAAACTTGTCTTTGAATTCTGGTCATTCCGACACGTCGTCCTTGAATGTGTTAATTTTCAATTCTGGTAGACGGATGTAATTGTCTTCTGTTTACTTCTTCTCTATTTTGAACTTATTCGCAGTACTGTCATTGCTGGGGGTAGCTTATTCGAGGACAGCAAGAATTTTCTTTAATGATAGACTGATATTCTATTTCATATCGTTTTTTGGTAAGGTATGGGTGAGCAGACAATTCATCTGACCACTCCTCCATCAATATCTTATGGTTTGTTAAAAACATTTCGTGTAATCTCTTAACTTCATTGAAATCTCTTTGATCTGACTCAATCAAATACAAAATTCACAAGGAAAGCGTGAATGATACACAACGAAATGTTCAGCTATAATTGACCGTCGCACCAAGTACTTCACAGAATTACAGGAAAGTAATTCATTAATTTACTAATCTCTTAAGACTACAGTTCCTTTACTTTATCAAGACATTTGATTTACAAGTAGTATCAAGATAATATAATAAGCTTTCAAGATAACATAAATATAACTGAATTTTAAAAATATTTTCAACATAGTAACTACAATCAACGTTCATACAATTACATATAATTTTTGTAGACTTTCTTTTGATACCTGCAACTTCCTGTCTCCTTCCATCTGCCTCTCGCTCTTAAGAGCCCGAGGAGAGTTTATACATCGGGTTAAATCCCAAACCCACCGAATGAGACAATTAGAGAGAACTTAGAAAAAGCAAAATTATTTTGGGTAAAAACGAGTCAGACTATTTTCTTCCCTCTTTTGATTATACAATTCCAAGGCAAAACGAATTTCCTCCTAAACACATAATGAGGTGCTTAGTTAATGAGGCATCATTAGCAGAAAAAATAAACATCCTGCCATCCTGCCTCGACACTCACAGCTAACCACACTTGTCATTTTTGATGTACATCAAAGAGCACTTCATGGAGGCATACATACAAGAATAATATTAGATCATTGAAGGTGGAGCTCCCATCAGAACTCATATCCTGAATTGCGTCAAATGTGCTCATCAGTGTGGGATCAATGCCCATCAGCTGATGTACCAACTACCCGTTGCACTAGTCATACCATCAAAACTTTTCATGCATAGAGAACTAAACTATGCAAGCCTTTATTATATAAACCATGCATAGGCCGAGGAGCAAAGAAGCTGAAATGCTGGATGTGCGTATTTATGTGTTTCACAACGTCAAGAATACATTTGGAAGTGGTCTGTGACAATTCAACAGAGGCATTCATCTCTACGTATAGAAGGTTCACGTTACGTCGGACTATCCCTGATACGTTATAACTGGACTGTGGCACTACCTTCCATGTAGCAGAAGCAGCCTTAAAGAAGATGTCTTTCCAAAGTTCCCACAAGTACGCTAAAATGAACAGGATATGTTTGCAACAAAGCACAAATGGTGATTGAAATGGTAATAAACGCAGCACCATACATAGAAGAAAAATGGAAAGCAGTTATCAAATCGGCAAAACATCATTTGAAATGCACGATAGCAGACACATTACTGATAATGGAAGAATTTATAACTCTTCTATTGTAAATTGAGGCAACTTTAAACTCGCGTCGATGGACCCTCTAAGTGACAATCCACAAGACATCACGAATCTTTCACCAGATCATTTTCTAATTGGTGCTCCAATCATCGCAATCCCAGATCCATCGCTGACGAACATATCATCATCATTTATTTTTTCAATTTATTCAACAGCAGCATCAATGATTTTAGGACAGCTGGAATACACATTATATCCAGTGACATCAAACAATATCAAAATGGCAACATAAACGATACGAGATCAAGGTTGGTATCATAGTTCTAATAGCAGACGAACGGACCGCGGCCCGACGTCCCTAAGCGCTGCCACCACTTCATCTACGGCACTTCCCCGCCTCTAAAAGGGCTTTGACACTTTTGACTAGGGCTCCAATGATAACAGAAAATTAGTTTCAAGCAATAAACAAATATTCCCACTTTCACAGAATTCTAAGATGACCACTTCTACTTAAGGATCGGGGTGAAGACATCAAAATAAAACTATAAGCGCGCTACGCTTCAGATTTCTCCTAGAGATCAGGCTCTCTTTAAAATAGTATCACAAGTGAAACTACAGTTAGTCTTACATTAAAATAAAAGATTTTCAAACATCGATGTTCAACATCATTACATTGAAGCTTCAACTCGACACTGGTACAAGGTCGCTACAAATTACATAACGAAAGCTTGGGTCGCGGTGTTCAATTTACGACTGATCGCCACATCAACAGGAGCCCACATCTACGTCTATTTCTCTTTCTGAGTCAACTGCTTAACGTTGCATACATTGCTAACTTGGAGAGAACTCAGCATCGGGTCAATTCCCGAACAGCAGTAAGTCAGCAATATTAAATACACAAATTATTTAAAGTATTATTTACTTTACTTTTATTAAGTTTATTGAATAACAAGTTGTTATTTTTATTAAAATTCAAAAATATTGAATTTCTATTTATCGTTATTCACATCGTTTGAAAATTCGTTACAAACTCCAGTAAGTTTATAATCGTTTATTATATTTCAAAATCTATGACTAAGACATGAAATTCAAGAATGCTCTATTTTTTTCTAATGGCCTTTTAAGACTTTTTACTTGCGCTACACCTTGGACTTTTCCAGATGGTCAAAATGACTATCTCGTGTTTTAAAATATAAAACTATCAAAATTCAACGTCTATTAAAAGATACCGCGAATTTGAAATATATTTTTCCTCCTCGTGTCTCTCTGACACTGTTTCCACACGTGTCAGAAACAGAAAATATCAAACAGCGCTTCTACGATCGTGCAACAATATAAGGTGTAACACAGTACTTGGCAGCGTAGTCTATTTACCCCCGCATTCCTTTTATTTTAATCACAGTATAATAATCCGCTATTAATTAATCACTCATTGTTTCCACTCTCAAGAAAACTGGACAAGGACACAATCTCTCGAAGAAGCGGGGTGAATAATAAAATAAAAAACTACACGAGCCGTTGTAGCCTGAAATCTTTGAATTATAGAATTAGAACTCTTGTACTCTTGAACAGTTAAACTTTTAAATCTAATACTCTTAGTACTCTCAAAAATATCTCTAACAAAAATACAAGGCAACTATCTAATTACAATAAAAGTTTCCCAAATCAGTGAAGAGTTCATTAAGAATCGTTGTGCAAGTAAACTACAAGTATAATTTATTCGGCACAGATTCAACGGACCACAGCTGCTAGACTTAAGAAGTCTGCAAACTTCAAGCCATTCAACTTACAACTGAGCTTCATTGAACAGTTGTCTTCCCGGGGCAGCGCAGCACAACCAACAACTTCGTGGCAAACTACAAGGTAGCAGTTATTTTCCAATTGGCCGCCGGATTACTGTAGAATTCACTTATGGTGGCATTTTACAGGTACAGCAAACATTAACAAAGCCTATTTAACGACCGGTAAATTAAAATATCTTAACTTCAAGAGTCAAAAATATTATCTTCCAAGCAATATGGAAATCAATCAATCAATTGATTATCAAGATTGCAGGGTAGCTTTCCATTCTTAAAAAACGAGAGTATTATATTTTCTATCAATCATATTTTTACTCATTATTATCAACAGATATATATTTTCTATCAAAATTTTAAATTAAGTCAAATAACAATATATATTTTCTATTAATATTATCAAAAAAAGCAATTCATATTTATATTCAAGGGATTACATGTTCAGTTTTTAGAACCCCTTACTACCTACCACTCCTATTCCACTATCTGTCTCTATCCCTCACCATCGTGGCGAGGGTTTACACTCGGGTAATTTCCAAACATAAAAATAGTAAAGGGTGGATTGGGTTAAGTTTAATAAACTACAGACTGTCGCAAGTCATAATATACGTACTTCATCACATTAAATGTTAATTAATTTATCTGATACTATACATTTTTTTAATAATCTGTAAACAAAGTTCGATCATCAAAAAATTAACAAATATTTTGAAAAATAATTTTAGAATTATTTTTTTTTAATATTTGAATATAAATATGGATATATGATATAAACATTTTTTATATAAATCTTATATCGTATAATAATAAAATATAAAATCATTCATTATATATCTGTTATGCACGGGAATTTCTTAACTTTTAAAAGGTTTTTGAAATTTTTGTTTGTATACTGTAAATACAAATATGTAGAAAATAAATATAAACATTAAATCAAATATAAACATAGAGCAAGAATGAAAAAGGTTCATTGTAATAAAGCAATATACAAGAAGTTCGGGGTACGTAGCATTAACTTTTATTATTTGTCAATTTATTAAATTTATATTAATAATATTACTTTTTTATATATAATTTTTTTTTTAAATGTTAAATTAACAAAATGAATTAATTTCTTAAATTTAAAAATTAAATATTAAAAATAAATAAAAAGCTTCTATAGATAATATATCATAGTATCATTCAACAAATTTAATTTATATAGTAAATATAACGTTTTAATTCGAGTAAATTTTCTATTTAATAATTTTTAATTTGTATAAGAATCCCTTAATGGATCGAAATAATTACTTCATTCAAAGTTATTAATATTTATATTTTGCTCTTCCTTATTTTTAAATAATTTATTTAAATTTAAGGTAAACGTTTTTAGATTACTTTTTTCATTTTTCTTTTCTAAATTTTCATTAAAATATTATATAGCACAAAACTGATCATTATGTAATTTCAGTATTATTAATTTAAAAATTGTTCCAACTACAATGAACATATATATATTTATACGATAAAAATTTAAATCTTGTCGATAAATAAATAATAAAAACATTTTAAATTATTAAATTATTAAGGATTTATTAAATTCACATAGATAATAGCTAATTAGAATTGCATAAAACATTTATTGGCAAACTGCACAGATTCACAGTTCACCTTAATTTTTTAAACTTTTTCTTTCTACACTAAAGGGTAGGCTGAGCTATGTCTGAACTACAGGTTGAGTCACGAGTTACAAAACATGTGATCTGTTCATGGTGGGAGATATTTGGTAAGTATAAACATGTAGAGATTGTATAGTATTATTAACAGTATTTACGATCTTTACTTGTTTCGTAGTTTGTTCTCCTTGTCTTTATTTCTTTCTGTAAGTCCAATCATATATATGTTTCAATTAAAAAAGTTAAAATAACCCTAGTACAAATAAAATACTATATTTCAATTATTTTAGTTAAATATCTTTTTTTATTAGATAAGTATTAACATACGTAAAGAATCGAACTTCTAAATTAATGCGTTTTTTTGCGTATAATAAGAAAAACTAAATTTTTAAAATATTTTTGTAATAACACTTATTTTAAACCCTGCTTATTATGTTGTTTTGTTAATAGAAAGAAAATTTTTAGTAACTGATGTGAAATTTTTATTATAAAGACGAATTTATACATTCATAATATTATTACAGTAGTAAATATTTGTCATAAAATTTAATAGAAATCATAAAATATTGAAGTTTATTCAATTAGATAAAAAATTATAAATACCTTTACAAGTATTCATAATTTTATATAAAATAAAATAATCCTGATCTGAAAAAACAATAATTTATTGTTTTATTCGTTAAAAGAATTCGAGTTTATAAAATAATTACGTATATCTTATGAAATAAGTTTTAATTTTAATAGCTATATTATTACATTATTAACTAAATGGTGACATATAATAAATTAAATAATGTATTTTTAATATTAATCTAAATTCTGTTTTTAAATTTAATTAAATAATAAAGATACAAATTCAAATAAATAAAATATAAAGTAAAACTTAATTATTTTTAAATTATTTTATAGTCAAATATAAATTCTATTTTAATAGAAAATTTTTCTAATGAATTTGTTTAATTATATCAAATATGAAATAATTATTTTTCATTTCCTTACGTAAAAGTTGTCTGAATAATTATTTAAAAAATATATATTATAAATTATTATATTCCAATAAAGTTGCAATTAATTTTATGCTTTTAAAAATGTTGATTAATAAAAATGAAATAAATAATTTACTACTGTGTTCTTTTTTAATTAATTAAGCATAATAATTATATATGAATTAATTACTATAAATTATTTTAATAATTAATTATTTATTTACATGCATGAGTTATTTTTTCATTATTAAAATATTATCTTAATTTATTAATAGTATTTTAAAAATAATAAAAATTATTATTGAAATTTCAAATTTTTAGATAAGTTTTTCAGTCATGAAGATGTTACTTATTTTATTTATCGCTACTGCAGCTTTTGCTGAAGCAGTTTCATTTGTAGATCTGGTGATGGAAGAATGGAAAACTTTTAAAGTAAGTGACCATTAAATAAGATGTTTAATTATTAATTTAATATCTTAATGAAAATATTATAATGGTAATTTAAGATCGTACTAAAATATAATTTTTTTTTTAACTGTTTTAATACTTTAATGTTTTATAGAATTTTAGTTTATAATATTTTTATAAATTTAATTTTAATTTTGTAATTATAATCATCTTATAACTTATATTTAAAATAATAAATTTTTATTCAATTTTACTAATACTTAACTATAATTCTTAGTTATAAATTAAATTAAATTTAAACTGTAAAAACTTCAATGATTTAGTTTAAATTAATATTAAGTAATGTTATTTATTTTTACAGACAATATATAATAAAGAATATAAAAGTGATATTGAGGAAAATTTTAGGTTAAAGATTTTTATGGAGAATAAACATAAAATTGCAAAGTTTAATGCTAATTTTGCAAGAGGATCAGTTTCTTTCAATTTAAAAGTTAATAAATATGCTGATATGGTGAGAACTATTAGCTGTATAGTATGACAGAGTTTTTAAAATGTTATAATAATAAAATTTGAAAGATATTAAAAATTAATTCAAATCAATATTAAAAATATTACTTTTATGCTATTAAATATTAAAATTTATTATTGAAATTTCAATTCTTTAACAATATTAAACTCAAATAAAGTTAATATTTTAAAATATGAATTAATTGTTGAATATTTTAAATTTTAATATTAATTAAAATTTGTAATAATTTAATGTTTAGCTTCACCATGAGTTTGTGAATACATTTAATGGATTCAATAAAACTATATCTGGATTATTCCAAAGCTATGAAAAACTAAAAGGAGCTAAGTTTATTTCACCTTATCATGTTAAATTACCAAATTTTGTTGATTGGAGACAAGAGGGTGCAGTTACTTCAATTAAAGACCAGGGACATTGTGGTTCTTGTTGGGCTTTCTCAACGGTATCATGCTAGCTTATTCATTTATATTTGTGAAAAATTTCTAGTTTCAAAAGATTGTTATATATTTAATTATTACAAAGAAATTTTAATTTAAAAGAAATTTTTTAATATATAAGCCCTATTATTTTTTTAATAGTGTTAAATCTTTTCATATATACAGTAAGCAATAATAAGTAAGTTGTATATATAATTTACTCTTAGCTTTTTCAAAAATCAATTGATTAGAGATTTGAGATTTTTATAGTAAGCTACTGTAAATCAATTTATTAATTAATAACTGATTCAATAAGTTTATTAAATTATTTTCAAATGTTAAAAATAATTATCGGTATTTCTTCATTTTTATTTTAATCTTTGTATTTTATTCTAAAGTATAAAATATGTCAATTAATAATTTTTCATAAAAATAACGTATATTATTATAATCTATTTTATTAATTTAGACTGGTGCATTGGAGGGTCAGCATTTTAGGCAAACAGGCATTCTTGTATCTTTGAGTGAACAAAATTTAATTGATTGTTCAGGCAAATATGGTAATAATGGTTGCAATGGTGGTCTCATGGACAATGCTTTTAAGTATATTAAGGACAATAAAGGTTTAGATACAGAAAAAAGTTACCCATATGAAGCTGAAAATGACGTATGCCGCTACAACCCGAGAAACAGAGGTGCAGATGACGTCGGCTTTGTTGATATTCCAGTAGGTGATGAGGAAAAACTTAAAGCTGCTATTGCTACAATTGGGCCAGTTTCAGTTGCTATTGATGCTTCACACGAAAATTTCCACTTTTATTCTGATGGTGAAAACTTATTTTTATTATAGTTTTTTATTCTATATTAGCCGAAACCTTAGAAAAATTATTAATTGAATTTAGTTTATTTTATTAGAAGTTATGTTACATTATTAGTTGAATTTAGTTTATTTTATTAGAAGTTATGTCATAATAAAAAATTACAACTTATAGATGTATAAGTTAATGCATTTATGCGTAATTTTAACGTCTTAAAAAAAATATTATTATATTATTTAAATAAATAACAATAAAAACATAACAATAAATAATAATAAATATTTATTAAAACGAATTTTTTCTTTATATATAAAGATTTTCTGAAAATAAATTATTTTTTATTATTTGTGTTAAATATTTACATTACTATTAGAGATTTTAATACTATTTGGAAAATAATAAGTATTTTAAAAGTAATATGTATTATAAAAATAAATAATTTAATTTTAGGTGTTTATTATGATCCTGAATGCTCATCAACTGAACTGGATCATGGAGTACTTGTAGTTGGATATGGAACTACTAAAGATGCTCAGGATTACTGGATTGTAAAGAACAGCTGGGGTGAGACTTGGGGTAACAAGGGATATATTAAAATGGCCCGTAATAGGGATAATCATTGCGGAATTGCTTCTTCAGCTAGCTATCCTCTAGTTTAAGAAATGCAAGGAACTATGAAAAATAAGAAAAATAGAAAAATGTATTAATATATAGCTATATAACGCGTGAATAAAGAAGGATAAATAAACCTAATTGGAAGTTAGGTCTTTCTTATATGTTATTTATATATTAAAGTGATTTGAGTGTAATTTAAATAATGTGCCATTTTTTATTTTTTATTTTTATTTAACATATATATATATATCCTATGGTTGGACATGATTTTTTTTAAAGTAAAATATGTTTATTTAATTATGACATGTGTTTTATTTGAATTTATATGAATGCAATAAATAATTATATAAAGTATTGTATAGATTTTATAATTGTGTTTTAGAGCTTATAATACATTTACCTGCTTGCAATCTTAAATTAAATAAATGTTTAAAGTGTTATTTTATACTATAAAAACCTTGTAACATATATAATAATTTTATTATTAATAAATATTAATATTAAATTTAAAGTTTACAAATATATTTTATGTTAATTCATAGCTATCTTTAATTATAAAAGTATTCAATAATTTAACTAATTAAGATATTTTATAAATTTTGTTCATTTGATAATCTAATTTTTGTAGGTAAGTAAATTTTTATTTTTTTATATTAAGCAGAATTTATAATTTTGATGATAACATTATACGTGAAATATTTGATAGGGCTGTAAAAAAGAGTGCTGTATAAAGATAATCTTTTAACACTAAATAAAATATAAATTAATGTTATAAACAATCTTAGATTTTATTAGAGTACAAACAAAATTGTAAAGAGAATGGAAACTATATTATACTGGCATTTTTTTTATGGTATTGGTAATCCAGTGACATTTGAATATTATTTCCGAATATAATCAAATTTTAGTATTGTAACCTAATTTTTACTTTGATAAAATTCAACTTATAGTTCTTTTTAATTGCTTGGATAATGATACAGCATATTGAAATTGTCTCAATATATTTCTGAAACTTATAATACATATGTGATCTAATTTGCTCATTTTAATCAATAAAAAAATAAAATAATTTTTATTACTTAATTTAATGGATTTTATAAATACAGTTCAAATAAGAAAGAAATGTAGTTTTCATTCTTAATAATTTAAGAATTTTTTTACAATTTTTTTTTATAGGTGTTTTATATTTGCCAAATATTTAAAAACTTAGATATCAATAAATATTTTAAATATTACTAATATTTTTATTTTAAAAATTATATTTTATCTCATTAAAATTGCATTTGTATTAACTTCTTTTTAATTAATTATTTAAATACATACGTGATCATACTTATGAAAGTCACAAAATTTGATATAATTATATGATCACATAAAAGGGTTCTAATAAAGATTCGAATAACAATCGTATTTTTTTTATATTCATTATTGGAAAAAATTTGAAAATTATAGAAGTTTTAAACTCTTGCTTTCAATTGAAAACAGTTTCGAGAACTTTCATTTTGAATTTTATAAAGCAAATTTGTAATTTTCCAACGAAAAATATAATTAAATATCAAGTATTTCTCAATTATTAATTACAAAAGTATATTCATACATGTATTACATACCAAATAAATTTAATAATACAGACGTTTTTAATATTTATAAAGATATAAGATATATATAAAGATATTTTAAAAGGTTAGATAAATATTTAATTTGTATAAGAAAATTAATAGAGAAACAAATTAATCTTCTATCTTCAGTGTATGTGATTTGAGAAAAATCTTTTATTTTTGTAGGAAAAATTAAGTTGATAAAATGGCGTAATAGTGATTATAAATAGTATACTGATTAAAATATAAATAAGATTATGTTCCATTAATTAATTTTTAAAGAGTTTACATATATTTAAAGTGATAGCAATGAGATTATATTGTGAAATAAAAATAATGACATTTAATTTATAATTATTAGATTAATTTATAAGTATAAACAATGGAAAATCGACTAGATAGTTTAGCAAAGCCATATTCTATTTCAAATAGAATTCATAAATTTTTAGAATTAGGATCCGAAAATGAAAAGGTATTTATAAATAGAATTTAAATTTAATAAATTAAGATTTGTGAATCAAATATAAAAATTAATTTTTCTATTGGTAAAAATAAGATATCACTCATATCTATACATTATTTTACATTACGTATCAATTTTATATAAGTAACTAATTAATAGCTAAGTAATACAATGAAAAAACGATGTTAATTGAATTAATCATTTTGAAGGACACAATAGAAGCATTAAGAGAATTATCCACTTTTTACAAAGAAAACAGTTCAAATGATCGATATAATCTTCGAAGTAAAATAGAAAAAAGAAATTTATCAATCAATGAAGAATTTTTAACTGCTTTCAAAGATGTAAAAAGTATCTTAGATAATATGCATAAAGATGTTGTGGGAATGGGTGAATGTGTACAAAGTATTACAAATAGGTTGCAAACTACTAAGTCTCAAACTATAAAACTCATTGAACAAGCATCCAAATTGCAATATGAAAAGTTTAGTTTAATAATTATTAAATACAATTCTCTTACATACCTAAGAAATATTATAATTTTAATATTTTTATTTTAGAAATAAATTAACAATGCAACAAGAAATAGTATCTGCTTTTATAAAGACATTTCAATTAACTGGTGATGAATTAGTTATTTTACATGGTCGTTCTAGAGAAACACCAATAACTGATGATTTCTTTACAGTTATTAATCGAGTACAGGTGATAAACTATAAAAAGATTAACAATATATTTAATTAATTAAAAATTAAAATGATAATAGATTTATTTATCAATATCTATCAGAAATAAAACTATTTATTTTATATTTATAATAAATTATTTTATTGCTTATACTTTTGTTAATGCTATATGCTTTTCTATGACTTTTTTTTAAGTATACTGTATGGTCTAACAAAGAAATATAAAAACAAATATATAGTTAATTTGGCATTTAGAATCAATGTGTCCTCTTTGATAAGCATATAAATATAAATTTTTTTTTATTTATATAAAAAAAAATAATATTTTGAAATAAAGTTAAACCATAATTAAATTAATGTTAGATATATTTATAAATGTTTATTTTTACATATAAATAATTATTTATAATAAACTGTTAATTCAAGTATATCTTTGTATATTAATAACTTTTCACCAATATTATTTTAATATAAAGAGCAGCATAAAATTTTATTTTATTACTTAGATTATTCATAGTAAATGTCGAATTCTAATGCAATCTGGTCATCAGACTTTGGCTTTGGATATTATGCAACGAATGACCATACTTCAAGAAGCAGGACTTGAAAGACTGTATCGTTGGACACAGGCTCATTGTCGACATATTGAAAATGATAAATTAGTTACTCTTTTATGTAAAGCAATGAACAAACTGCAAGAAAGGCCTGTACTTTTTAAATGTATAATTGATGAATACTGTACTTCAAGAAGATCAGTTCTAGTTAGTTCGTTTATTGATGTTTTGACTCTTGGAAAGAGATATAGTAATGATTATAATCCAATAGAAATGCATGCACATGATCCAAAACGTTATGTAGGGGATATTCTGACTTGGTTGCATCAAGCTATTCCAATGGAAAAAGAGAATTTCTTAATTTTATTAAGTGATTGCAATAAATTAACCATATCTGAACTAGTATCAGAATCATTAAGTAACATAACCGAGGGATTATGTCATCCATTAAAATCAAGAATTGAACATATCGTAGCTGTTGAAGCACCTTCAACAGTTTTATATTCTGTAACAATGCTAATGAGATTTTATAAAGTTACTCTTAAGTCGATTATTCAAAATAGTATACTTGATATGATGTTTGGAGATTTAGTTGAATTAAGTGAAAAGAGTTTTATTAGGCGATTGCAAAGAGAAACGAGAATGGCACTTGGAGAAAGGGCTGAGTCACCAAGTACAGATTTGATACCAGTACCTTCAGTGTCAAGATTGCTGTCACTTCTTAATGAAGTTTTATCAGTTGCTAGTATTGCTGAAGATAGAAAAAAAGATATGTTACTAGTATGTTACTTATATTGTTTAGTAATTGATTAAAATGATTCAAAAAATGATTATATATTCAAATCTACACAAAATATTATATCTGCATTAATTAAAAATTTAATATACAAATAAATCATTATTTTTTTGTAGATTGTGTCTTGTATTATCGATCCACTGTTACAAGAAGTAAATGTAACAGCTTCTAGACTTCCAACTATAGATATGGCTGTGTATCTTTTAAATTGCATGCATCAAATTCATTCTACTTTGGCATTATACGAATACATGGATCAAAGATTAGAAAGATTACAGGTAATCTTTGACTATTATTATTAACAATAGATTGATAAATAAAAATTCTTATTTCTATTTAATTTATTTTTATTAAAGGCACAATCTGATGCTCAAATTGATACTCTAACTTCAGAGCAAGCAAGTTTCTTAGTTGCACATTTAAATATTGGTGCAATATATAATATATTATTGCAAAGTCATGATCAAGGACCATTATCTTCTATTCCAGGAATGGATCCACTGAATATTAAAGAATTTACTGTAAGATGCAATCTTTCACATATTTTTAAAAACATTTTCTGATTTCTTAAGTGTTTCATTACCTAAATTATTTATATAAGTTTTATTAATATTTATAGAAAAATAATAAATAATAGTAATTTTATTTTAGAATAAACTAGAAACCTTTCTTGTTATGCCAGATATTTTGTTACTGCCACAAATATCATTACTCCAAAGCAGCAATCATCGAATTAATATACAACGAAGAGCTTTTGAAGTTATTGGTGCAATTTACAAACAATTATATGAAGCTTGTCATGAGTCAAAAAATCTGTATCAAAATCCAGATTGTCTATTTTCTTATACACCAGAGGCTCTTTTAAAAATGCTTTTTACTCACTAACCCGTTTTGACATTTAACCTGATGTCTCCCCACATTGGAGTGAGGAGATGTAGACAGTGGAAAGGGAAGGATTACTGGTATTATAAAAAACAATAATAATTAACGTTAAAATATTAAATAGTTGAGTTTATTGATAATAATATGTAAAATATAAATAAAATGACTATTGAAATTAAACTGTAGTTTATTTTGGTCACTTTCAATGCTAACCGTTGTTATTCAAATCGCGTTGAGGTAAGCCTCGCAGCATTTCTTCTTGTTTTAATAATTTATAAATGAAATTATTAATTCTATTTTCGTTGAATTATATTTTAAATAGTAGTAGCAAAAAATCGTAAATTGTTTGCTACTAATCACTCAAAATTTATTCATTCTTCGTGTAAATAAATACCTTTGTATTTCTCTTACAAATATTTAATCAATGTTAACTTGTATAAGAATATATATTTTTCTTTATTTATTTATTACAATTATTCTTCAATTGGTTTATAGCTATAAAATTCATACTTTCTTTAATTCCTTGTATTGAGTATTTCGTGGCTGGAGTATGAATAAATGTACTATTGGTATTTTCTGATCCAAGAATTATCAGTATTTATTATAAGATAAAATCACCTCTTTATTAAAATAATCACTATTATTTCGTAGATGTTTTATCTATACTCTGACGTCGTTTCTTATTATAATAAATTTTATTATAATTATTTATAATTATGATAATAATTTAAAAACTGCTTTTGTCGCATCTGTACGTAGTTTTATATGTTTATTAAAAGTCAATTAACAAGAATTAGAATCAACGGTTGGCAGTTTAACATGAAGTAAAAAATCGTTATAATTATTAAATGCTTCAAAGCAAATTCAAAAATCGTATTAGCCAGTTTTCTTAGGGCTTGAGGGGAAGATTCAAAACGTAATTCGAAGAATTAAAGCTTTCGTCTTATAGTCTTATTCGACATTCGAGATATATATGGTAATACTGTAAAACTGTCTTTATTGAAATTATATGGAAAATTATAATGTTGTCTCTATCGAATATATGGTAAAATATAATGCTGTCTCTATTTTAATTTATATATTCCGCACTATCACAATAGTTAGGCGTAAATTGAATACCGAGAAGCTTGGAGTGATTATAATAATTATATCCAGTGTTATATTGATTCTAGTTTAAAATAATTTTTATATCCAATTGTCGGCATCTGGCTGGATAGTTAATGTTTAATGATTGTCTAGGGCACGTAACTACGTGGTTTTGTTCATTCGGTATCTGGCACGATGGTTGAATGTTTACGACTTAAATGTTGGTTGCTACTTGCTGGTTAGAGTCTTCCCTAGTTCATATGGTGAATCCCGGGATATCTATGATCTAATGGAGCTTCGAAATGTACCTTGACTCATAGAGATTTAATATCAGCGTCGGGTAGAGCTTCTAGTAAAGATGCCGATCACTGTTGCTTGAGAAACTCTTTTTTGTAATACTATCTTTTGTAAGATCACCGCCCTTTACCAGAGACTACTTGACAAGACCACCGCTGCTTACCAGAGACTATTTTAGAGAGATTTTGATGTCTTAGAGATTTCTGAGACGCAGCTCGCGTGCAGTATAATTTTAATATCTTTACGCCGCTCCTTGAGTAGGGGTGGTCATCTTAGATTCTTTGAGAGTGGGAAGTTTTGGTGATTGTATGAAAATTAATTTTCTGTTATTATTGGAGCCCTAGCCAAATAATGTCAATGCCCCTTTGAAGTGGGAGAGCGAAATGCTGTCCGTAAAATGGTGGCAGTGCTTCGCGACGTAGAGCCGCGGCCTGCGCGCTCGCATTGACGCTTGTTATTTACACTTTTCAAATTTGAATCAGTATGTTGTAAAAATAATACGATGTTTAGCAATTACGTGGAGGTTCCTAGAATTTTTTGTCCACGAAAAATTCAGCCGTTACAAAATTATTAGCGAGGAAAAGATGTACGTGATGTATATTACAATTATCTTCATGAGTTTTTGTAATACATATGGTAATCATAAATAAAATATTCAATAATAATATTAAAACAAAAAGGTATTATGTAGAGACGATCGAGATTCTATCAGAATTCAGAACAAATATCTATAGACATATATAATTTTTTATTATTAACTTATAATTGTTATATCTATTATTTATGTAAAAAGTAAATTTTATAGATTAAATCTGATTCTAGTCATTTTGTTCGCGCGTAAACTCGTGTGTGAATTCTAAGTGTGAGGGAGAAGCAGTAGTGGAAGGGTTGAGATAGCAGGGTTAAACAATAGAAAACGATATAGGCTTGATAATGCCAATCAAATCTTCTTTATTAAATAATAATGGTAACGAAATGTAATCCTAGGTATGAGTATAAATATTCTTGTTTATATGATGCAGCGAATGGCCGCACTTTCACTTTATTAGAAGCGCGTATTGTTTATATACTGTCTTATCGATGTGCTTACACGCTACGCGTGATGTTATGGTAAACTCTAGTCCCGTACTATTGCACTGAACTCGGGAGTTGATTTGTTATAATTACTGATGCTTGAGTTCAATTGTTTATGGATTGTCTGAAATAATATGACGGCGTTGGTCGAGCAATAATAATGGATTATGCGTAGACAATTCGCCGCGTGGTCCTATATTGGTTTGTTGGCCGACGGGCTCCGTGCCACATGC
>JAPYYT010002051.1:0-21030 GCA_030522565.1 Ceratosolen corneri
CCTCCTCCTTCAGTGCAGCCGCCACCGCCGCCGCCGCCGCCTCCTCGCCAGCAACGCTACAGTCACACACCGCCTGTCCTCTCTCTCTCTCTCTCTCTCTCTCTCCCCCTGTCTCTCGCTCACTCTCTCGCTCGCTCGCTCACTCGCTCGCTCGTTCACCGCAGCTGCCCCAAAGGCAACGGAGCGCGGAAAATATGCGACATCGTCAGCGGGTCTAGGCAACCGCCGAGAAAAAAGGGAAGAGGAGAGAGAGAGAGCGGGTGGAAGGAAGGGAGAACGAGCGAGCGAGTGTGCCAAAACCAAGACGGACTAAGTGGCGAAGAGTGACAAGGATCACGAAGGAACCGCTCACTTTGAGCTTGAGGGACCTCCTGATTTTATGAAAGCTCGTGGGCTGAAATCCCGGTGCCCAAGCATCGTCCTCCTTCTGCAAAATCAGTGATAATTTTTCACAGACAGATTCACTCGTCGTTAGAGTGGAGAAAAGTAGAGCAAAACCTTAAGGATTCCTTTATACGGAGGAGTCACTTACTAGAAGGAGAGCTCATAAGAGCATAGGTTAATGTGTGTGCACGGAGTTGGGAAGGTAATGTTTGAGATGCGGAGCTGGCTCTAGTAGCCACAAAATCTACCTCCTCGAGCATGTCTCTGTGCTTGGAACACCCTTCGATAAGGTGGAGGGACATAGCAAAGTTCCATTGTAGCAATGATACTGGACGATGAGAGGATGTCTGGTTCTCACCAGTTGACAGAAAGATAATCCTATGCTCGTCAATCGTCGCTTACTTCTCCTATACCTGGAATTACCTCCGCTCAAGACTCTGTGCTTTAAATTGTATTATCTAGTGCCTTATAAAGGAGCCTTATGTTTACGTTAAGAAGTAGTGCAAAAATTGTTAATCCATACTAGTTAACGATGAAGTTTACAAATTTACGTGGCGCTTGATACAAGAAGTCTTTAATGACAAAGAAGAAGCATCGAGTTTTTTCTCTGACTTAAATGTGCCTTTTCTATCAGCTGTGTATTTATGTTTTTGCCAAACTAGAGCTAGGTCCCCGAGGGCCTAGCATGGGCCACTATGAATCCGCCTGCGGTCAGCAAGTCGAGCACGCGTGCCTCTGGGTACCATCAGAAGGCACTAGCTGAGATCCGTAATTCGTTACTCCCGTTTGCTAATATTGGTAAGTACTTGATATTTGGCAGTAGGTTAAGAGGAGCGAAGATAATAGTCTTAAATTTTAATGTGCCTGGAATTGCGAGATAACACTCGTGCTGCCAATGCCAAACTATAAATCTATTTCTCGCATAGGGTAATATAAAATGTTTCCCATAAACGTTGTTTATTATTATCAAAAAAACATTGGTGGACATTGGTTAAATGTTAAATATCCTTGACTGACAAAATTTGTTTATTTATGAGAAGGCTTATCCTATGTATAATATAATGTTGACAAAAATATTTCACATATATTGTGTACAATTATTAATTTACGATAATACAATTAATATTTACAATAATTAGTGCATGTGCATATAAGAGATGTAAACTGTTATGTATTCCAATACTATAATGTAAACATTTTATAATATAAGTAGTAAAAACAAATATTACTTGCATATATCTTAGAAATAGGTTATAATGAATTTTCATTAAAGGCTATTATAATAATAATTATTATTATTATCATTATTATTATTATTACTATTATTGCCAAGTAGTATTATGTCGGGACAATATATTAATAATATTTTAACTTTCTAGGCTAGAAATAATTGGATAATAATATTCACTACAATTACAAACCTAACCTATAATTTATAAGAACACTTGAGAAGGAATAATATTATTTTCTAGGTGGTACAGGGGAAGTTGGTTCCAGTGCCGCTAGTACAATATCAACGCTATCTACTACTAGTGGTGTGAGTTCAGCTTCCGGTCTCAGTGGTCTATCAGGTGCATCTGGTTCGATTGCAGAAAAGCCTGATCAACGACAAGCGATAGCACAACTAATAGGGATGGGTTACACAGAGGTAAAGTTTGCTCCTTTTTCAATAGAATGAAATTTATATCCTTTTAGCTTTGTAATGATTAAATAGATTGATCTTAAAAAATAGAGTAACTTAAATAGAGAGTACAAGTTTTATCGAAGCATCGAATCGAATGAGACGTTCAGTTTATTGATTGCGTATATTAACATTAGTATGTGCATTTGTATGTTGTTGTATATTTTATAAGAGAAAATTATTTGAATAATACTCTCCGAAAGCACTTGTATTATTATTTTTACATAAGAATAAACTAGATTGTATATAAAGTATGATGTAGCCTTAATGTAAATTAACTTTACACTCAAAATGGACTAGTGCTTATGAATAATTCCTATTAAAGATATGCGAATCATTCGTGATTTACATTATGTTATAGTAAATTTATCTAAACAGCAAGTAAATTTCGTAATTTGTATTTAGTGCAAAAAGTTATGAATTATTATGGTAAAGTTATTACGTATATTCAATAACTTTTCATTGTCACAAAAAATATTATATACCATGTTTTTTAATATACATATTGGATAAATGGAATCGAAAACGCTAAAACTACTAACGCGTATCCAGTTTTTAATACTATTCGTGTATGTAAAATAAATCATAGTTTTCCATCATCGCATTAAAGATAACGAGAAGTATAAAATTTAAAGTAATAATTTTTTGTATTGGTAAATTCACTCTAGCAATATCGATGAAGTTCAAAAGTAATGCTAACGGATGATTTTATATTTCTTTAACAATATTTCCATTTACAATCAAAACAAGACCTTTTACTAAATATACATTACCATTATTTATTCTTCTTTTTGTTATCTTATTTTATTATATTTTTCTCGATAAGCCATACAATTGTTTCTTTGGAGTTAATCGTTATTTCAAACTATATTTTAAATCATTATTATAAACTCGAATGAATATTAAATTATTAAACGCAATTATTTAACTGAAAATTAATGTTCGCGTCTTAACTAATAAATTCCCATTGCACGTTTAAATTTAATGTTTAATCTTAATAAGCGATTAATACGTTTATTAGTAACGTTTGCGAATAAAGATTATCGAATTTTGAAATAAAATTTGTACAAGAAAGGGGGAGTGAAGCAATTACAGTACGAATTTACAATTAGGCAATCATTTACACGCGAGAATCCATTTGGATTTCAGGCTTGACTTTCAGCTATATTTTCATTCAATATTTTCATTCAATATTTTATTTGTAGAGCTCAATAAGCCATACAAGTCATGAGAAAATCAATAAAAAAAAATTCACGCTTATAATTAACATTTATTGTAAAATTCTTACTAACAAGCCAATTAACGCTTAAACGAACACACTCAAAGCCACACATTGATAAACCTAATGGTAACCCCACCAGGAGCTCAGCGTGCGGGCGCTGAAGATGACGGGATGGCGGCTTGACGCCTCGGTGGACTACCTGAAGCAAGTGGATGGGGCGAGCCTGAACGGGCTGAGCAAACTCAACACGAAGTTGATAAGGAAGCCGAGCCTCGAGCGCGAGCTGTCGCTCCAACGCGGCTCGCCGGCCCTCGACAGCGGTGCCGGGAGTTCGCGCTCCGACAGTCCCCGGCTGCCCGCGGAGAGCGGCCTCAGTCCCCATCATCCCCAGCTCAGCCGCCAGTACTCGCCAAGTAGCTTCGTGGAGCGGGAGCCGCCCCCGCCTCCACCGCCAAGGTGCAGCTCGACCCCGCCACCACCGCCACCACCGCACGCCCCTTACAGTCCGCCCAACGTACCCACCAAGATGCAGGAGATGCTCAAAAGGATGTCGCCGGCTCCCGTCGTCCCGAGCAGAGCGCCTCTCGCCACGCCGGTGAACAGCGGCTCTGCCTCCGGCTCGGTCAATGCGCCCCAAAGGGGCACCAGCCCCGTCTCCACGTCGAGCACGAGCTCCGCTGGCAGACAGCCGATGATCGTGCAGAATGGGCCCCAGGTTAGCGGCCCTCGTTCATGCTTCGCGCGAGTTCTCCCCCTTTTATTTTATTCTCTCGTTATTAGCAATGTAGATGCCTACTTGCCTACTTTGCTCTCCCCTATTCAGCTTGCAGCTTAATTTTAATTACACACTTGGCTTCCGTTCACCCGAGTCGTGGAAATTTTTTCTTCCAAGGAACGCAGCATCGTAATTCAACGAGCTGCTTGCCATTATTGCCCACTCATTAATGTGAAAATGCGTTACAAAACTTGAGGACGGAATTTTCGGTTTATTAAACAAGGTTCATTTAATTCAATTGCTAAGGTTTCAAATAAAATTTCATTTATATCTTGAGTAGCTTTTCTTTCGCCCAAGCAAAGCACAATAGCATCGAGCAGTCGCTCTACTTCAAACTGCCTACTATCTTTCTTTATATATAAATACTAATTATTCTGATAAAATATAAACTATTCTATTAAAGTACTTGGGTATTTTAATAGAAAGTAATTTTGATTTCTTTATAATAATGTATGTAATATGTTATTGCCTGTCGTTGATTTTACCAATGATGGCCCAATGCACTTTAAGAAAGTAGGTGGACTCTTTAACAATACATCTTCACATTATTTAATCTAATATCCCAATACAAAGAAACCTACAATATCCCGACAATTACCTTTCGTTGCAATTTTATTCGTAAGGCCAACCACAAACCCAATAGTAAATCCATTAAACGAGAAACTGCCGTTAGTTCTTTTATTCTATCTCCCTTTACTCTATCCTAATGCAACACGATTATTCGATCCTAGTGATGCATAACAGTCAGCTGTCTAACGGGAATTCACTCTATTAAGCAATTAAACTAATAATCGCGCTGTCTTATTTCGCAGGTGCAGCAACAGCTTTCGCAACAAATGCAGGCCCTGAGCATCTATCAGTCGACTAATAGCGCGTCGTCGAATCAAGTCGAGCCCCCGCCTCCGTACCCAATCGTATCCTCCTCGTCGGCCGGTCCGGTCCAGCCACCTTCCTATAGCGCATCCATGCAGAACCGCCAGAGTCCTACGCAATCTCAGCAAGACTATCGTAAAAGTCCCTCCTCGGGTATTTACTCGGGGCCGACGTCCGCGGGCTCGCCCAGTCCGATCACCGTCTCGCAGATGTCACCCAACGCCCAGTCGCAGTCGATGGCGCGGCCCACGCCCCTCCAGGCCTGGGGCGCCCGCCAAGCCAAGACCCAGCCGCCCATTATCATGCAGTCGGTGAAGAGCACCCAGGTGCAGAAGCCCGTTCTGCAAACGGCGATAGCGCCCACCTCGCCCCAGCCCATCTCAACGACAAGCAGCACTCCACCACCACCGCCCAGCTACGCATCCTCGATACAGCAGAAGCAACAAGCGCAGCAGCAGCAGCAGCAACAGCAGCAGCAACAGCAGCAGCAGCAGCAGCAACAGCAGCAACAACAACAGCAGCAGCAGCAACAACAGCAGCAACAACAACAGCAGCAGCAACAACAGCAGCAGCAGCAGCAACAGCAGCAGCAGCAGCAGCAGCAACAACAGCAGCAGCAGCAGCAACAGCAGCAGCAGCAACCACCTCCACCGGCGTATCCACCCGTCGTCGGGAACAGTAGCCCTGGCTGCGGGACGCCCGGGGCATCGATTAGTATGGGGGTGTCGGTCGGGGTGCCCACAACCGAGCCGCCGAGCTACGCGACGACGATGCAGGCGCTGGCTGCCCAACGGGGTATTCACCATCCATTGCCACCACCTCCATACGGTACCCCGACGAACGACGATTCCTGCGGCATCGTCATGGTGAGTGAGAGCGGTATTCTCATCTGTTATTTGGCCTTGGTTTCTCTTATTACTTTCACGCTGGATGCTTGCTTTGCGGCTCCATTCTCGTTTTAATATAATTGGCACACGATTGGGTAAGATTTTACATTAGGCGAGTCGTAAATAGTTAATGTGGACTGATTGTACTTTGAATTCTGCTTGCGTTCGGATTACTTGCAGTAAGAGCGCTGTATTCGTGCCTTATCCGTGTAAATGTTACACTTTTTTTTATATCGAAATTATTTTGTTTAAAAATTAAAATGCTCAATGGCGTATTTTCGATGGTAGTAAGACTTTTACGCGCAGCATTGATGATTTGCAAGCTAAAGGATATGTTGAGAAACACGTTTGCTAAGGTTGATAATGGTTGATTGGGGCAAATTAAAGGAAGGCTCTAGCTAATAATAATCAAACTGTCGGTTCGTGCCTTATTGTGCCTTACAATAATACTGCAACGGCATATCAACGTCCAAGAATCTATTTATTTCTTTGGATGCCTTCAGGGTTCGACGATGGAAACTGGCTCGGCGCCTCGCTCCTCCCCCGTGGCGCATCATCCGCCCCTGCAAAGGAAGTACTCACCAGCTGCTGTAGTCGTCGGCGATGGCTGCCAGCAGCACCCGGACACGCCGCCCCTGCCACCTACGGCCTCGAGCTCCGTGTCGACCGGGCAGCGCAACAACAATAATCATCCCTCGTTGCCAGACGGCGACAAAAAGACGGGGGCTGGTACGGGGAACAATCAGTACAAGATCAAGCACCAGTCACCCATACCCGAGCGCAAGCACATGAGCAAGGAGAAGGAAGAGGAGCGGCGCGACTGCAAAGTCCGTAACTACTCGCCCCAGGCCTTCAAATTCTTCATGGAGCAGCACGTGGAGAACGTCCTCAAGTCCCATAAGCAGCGGCTCTATCGGCGCTTCCAGCTTGAGACCGAAATGCAGAAGATTGGACTGAGCGCGGAAGCTCAGTGCCAGATGCGCAAGATGCTTTCGCAAAAGGAATCGAATTACATCAGGTGAGCGCGATGCCGCGTATTATACTCTGCAATGTTACGCGTTACAAATTATTTATGTTACAAATAATGTTACAAATTAATTACGGGATGGGGTTTTAGATTCACATTAAATGCGCGCTTGTAATCGAATTAAATGCATGAAAATGGAGTGATGGAGGAGTGAATTAGAAGTGATGAAATATAATGGATTAATTCATGTTTATTGGGGAAATGTATGAAAACAAAATGCGTTGAAAACTTTGTGAATTTCGTTTGGGATGGATGACATGTCGAATGATCAATGACTTAAGCTCGACGATTATCTAATGAAACGCGCGATCGTTAATACTGCCGTCATTATAGTTGTTATCGAATGTTATTAGGTTGAAACGAGCCAAAATGGATAAGTCAATGTTTACAAAAATTAAACCCATTGGCGTTGGAGCATTTGGTGAGGTAACACTCGTAAGGAAATTGGATACCAATCAGTTTTACGCGATGAAAACGTTGAGGAAAGCGGACGTCTTGAATCGTAATCAAGTAGCGCATGTGAAGGCCGAAAGGGATATCCTGGCAGAAGCGGATAATGAATGGGTCGTCAAGCTTTATTATTCCTTTCAAGACAAGGACAATCTGTATTTTGTCATGGATTATATACCAGGTGGCGATCTCATGTCGCTACTCATCAAGTTTGGAATATTTAAGGAGCCATTGGCGAGGTTCTATATAGCGGAACTAACCTGCGCAGTTGAAAGTGTACACAAGATGGGCTTCATTCATCGAGACATTAAGCCAGATAATATACTGATTGACAGGGACGGACACATTAAGCTTACAGACTTCGGACTCTGCACGGGTTTTCGCTGGACGCACAATTCCAAGTATTATCAACAAAATGGTAATTAATTTCATTATTAATTAATGTTCGGATATAGCCTGTGTAATAATGTCTTTATCGTATGATTGTTGAATTCTCAAAAATAATATTTTCTCCGACAAGTTTTGTATCCTTTAAATCAGGTATTAAATTATTATTATTATTATTATTATTATTATTATATCGACTGTCCTTGAAAATGAATGTTTGCTTTGCAATAAAATGAAAATTAGTATAAATTTGCCAAAAAAAAAAAAATTGTGAGTTTTATAAAGATATCCGTGTCTTTGTCTTATATACAACAATGGCTAGATGTAATAGTAGCCATTCTTATTTCTAATCAGTCGCGATTTTGTAATGCCAAGCTTTGATAAATATTCATATTATATATTTTGGCTTTATTACTCTTCAATAACTATAAAGCATTATTAACAAATTTCTTGGCCGACGGTAGCATCTTAACTATTCTTGTCCTTTAAGTAATATTGGTAAGCTGCAGGCAGTAATAATCCTAACCAACTTGCTTCTCATTTAAATAGGCCATAATAAACAAGATTCGATGGATCCGGCTGACGACTGGAACAACGAGTGCCGTTGCATACAATTAAAGCCTCTGGAGCGAAGGCGGCATAGGGAGCACCAGCGTTGTCTAGCTCACTCGTTGGTCGGTACGCCGAATTATATAGCACCGGAGGTCCTGCAGCGCACCGGATATACGCAATTGTGCGACTGGTGGAGCGTTGGTGTCATTCTCTACGAGATGTTGGTTGGCTCTCCGCCCTTTTTGGCCAATACACCAGCAGAAACGCAGTATAAAGTTAGTAATAGACACTGCTGTTATATTAGGGCCTCGACTGATTCGATTTCGTCGAGTAAAACAACTTGCCAATAGTTACTAATGCCTAAAAAAGAAAATACAATGAAAAGTATTGCAAGCATAAATTGTACATTACATCGAGATTGGATTTTGTTTTAAATGTTGAGCTGGTACAGTTTAAAAAAATGCACATATTTTCAAACACATTTCAATGATTTGTTAATAAAACCGTAGAAGGTTTGCCTGATAAACATTATATGCGATAGCAAGTTCAAAGTAAATGAAATTGTGCTTCATTTGGGCTGTATCGAGGTGCATGCTCCGTACGACAAATTTTACAATACTTAACTTCACCATTGAATAAGAACGTAGGATAAATAAAAGAATAATTGCACCACTCGGCAGGCACAATAAATGTGCCAATCTTGAAGCAGCAAAAAAATAAGTAGCCACAACGTTTACTAAAATTGACATGAAATACAGCTCGTTGCATATGAAAATGCGAGTGCAAGTATGAGGGATTTTTAACGAGTAATGGAAAATTTTTCAGGTAATAAATTGGGAAACAACTCTGCACATCCCCAAGCAGGCGAACCTCTCGCCCGAGGGCAAAGATCTGATTCTCAAGCTGTGCGTGGGCGCGGATCGACGGTTGGGCAAGAACGCCGACGAAGTCAAGTCCCATCCGTTTTTTGCCAGTATCGATTTCGAGAAGGGGTTGCGCCGTCAGGTGGCGCCGCACATACCGCGCATCCAGTATCCGACGGATACGAGTAATTTCGATCCCGTTGATCCGGATAAGCTGAGAAACTCGGAATCCTCGGACTCCAATAAATCCGACGAGTTGCTCGACAACGGCAAGCCCTTTCACGGTTTCTTCGAGTTCACGTTTAGGCGTTTTTTTGATGACGGCGGTGGGCCCGCCTATCCTAGTCGAATCAGCCTGGACGACAATGATAATCAAGGGCCTGTTTATGTATGACATTAGGCCACGTGGCGTATATTTATTGTTATGCGCATTCTCGATGTACGTTTATTCTATTTTTTTTTGTCTCTTTTTTTGTATTTAAAAAAAAAAAAAGAAGAAATAGTCCGTAGATGGGACGATTTCATTGAGATGAACTCGATTTAGTTGGAGAAAGCTGGCTGCGAAGGGAATTCAATGCTAATGATTATTCGACCTCGTAGCCCTTTTGTGTAATATATTGTATAAAATTGAAAGGTTCTATGAGATTTAATTATGTAATTGGGGAGAAATCTTAGGTAAGTTTTAAAGGGTGCTTTTGCATGAAAATTTATTGAATATGTATGTGATACTGTAGAGATATTTATACCGAGTTTTATTTATTAATCGTTAAGATTCACCAATAATTATTATTTTTATTATTCGAACATTAGGACTTCTAGATAATATAAAAAGCTTTAAATTTAGTTACGTGTAAGTGATATTTTTTATCATTAAAACGATAATGGGTAATGATTATTAGTAAGAATTTAATTTTTTCATAATTACGTAGCTCTTACAGCAATTTCTAACCTGATTGTAAAGTATAATTATTATCCTTAGTTACTGCTTGAATTCCCATGGTCTATGAATTACTTCCTAAAGTTATGTACTTCATAAAGCACGTGTTGGCCCATCTTGCTGTTAATATACAGTAACAGTGCTATCGGTGATTGCAAAAAATCAATTAAAATGTTAACGATAAAGGCATTGTCTGGTACGAAAATTCCATAACGCTAAATAAAAGAACAGAAAATTCAGAAACATAGTAAAATCTATTGGCATTTAGTTTTATTAACTATTGTTCGACGATAAGAAATTGTAATTTATAAAAAAAGGAATTCTATTAAACTTACATAAGGCCTTTTTAAGGATTAGTAAGATTTCAATTTTGGCTGTATATTTTCGTAAAATCATAGTAGATGTAGTTGAAATCAAAAGATTAAACTTGGAATTTGATTTTATATAATTTTATATGATAGCAACCGAATCTCGTAGAATCTTGTATTTGATCTGCTTATTAAGTATAGATTAACAAAAGTCCTTTTGAAATGAGTTTCAATGAAATCGTTAAATCTAGGGATTACGTACGAATACTCGGAAAGGTGAAGACATTTGTTTACACGACGTTGTATGTAAAGAAAGAAGCAAGGAAGGAAGGAAGAAAACAAAGATCTATTAGAAAGACAAACGAATGATTCCATGTGGGGAATGAAAATCTATCAAACCAACTAGGAAGAAAAACTCATAAGACTTGAAAAATACGGTCAGATTTGAACGTATCAGCGCACCAGCCTTTGCTGAGGACGTTTCATTATATTATTATTTTCCTTCAGAAACACTTTAGCTTGCCATTTTTCATTTATTTAAATCGGCTTTGAAGTAAAGAGATAGCGTGTGCGTTTTTTTTTTTTTTTTAAAGTATGTTTCAGCAAGTACTGTGATATTGCAGATAATAACATATAATCTGGCTTATATTAATTATATTATTTCTAATTTTTTTTTTTTTTATTTTTATTTTATTTTTATTTTTTTTTTGAACAATTTAGACATTATTGAAATTGGTAATTTAGTCGATAATTTCGAGAGGATCTATGGACTAATGTCATTCGTTTTCTTTACATAATTATAAATATAATCAGTCCTATTTAACATTTTCCTTTTATATCAAATGCTGGATTCACCTATAATATTATACTACATAATATTGTATTCTACTGTATTATTATTATTATTATTATTATTATTATTATTATTATTATTATTATTATTATTATTATTAATATTAATATTAATATTATTGATTTCATTACCATCGTTATTGTCACGTTCGCAATTGTCATCTTATCATTGTATCGTTATCATTCGTCTTTGTATAAATTTTGTGAATGGATGTAATGTGTTCATTGCATATTGCGTTATGCAGCTTTTATTAAACATTCACTTCCTTTTCTCGTAAACACCTACTTGACCCGCAGTATATAAGATGTCTATTTATATTTGTGCATGCGCACGCTTCTGCTCATTTACGTTGATGATTATACCCGGTCGCAAAACCAACACACAAACATACAAACCGCATACGAGCCTACGCGCGCGCGCGTGTATTACACTTTAGGTGCGAGTAGTATTACATTGGTAGGCCATTCATATAAGATACAACTTCATACTGTAAGAGGAAAAGAAGTGATAGTCGATTTCGTAGTTTTTAGACTATTAATAAATTATATTGTTGCAATACTTATTTATTGAAACAAATATGTAAAAAGCATTGAAGCGATTGCATGTTGAGCATTAAACGAGGAGTCTACGTATACATTTACAGTCTTGCATTCTAAGCATCTCATGCAACAAAGAAAATTTTTAACAATTAGTCCTAGTTTATTTAAGTGCAAATTTGCCCGTTTATCGCGCAGTGATTCATCCTTAGCTTCTTTGTTGTCGCTGGCTCATTTATTTTTAATTCATCAGATTTTTATTGAAGAATTACTCATGATAATAACGTGTCGCGTGCACATGAAATGTGCACCGCTCGGGATTATCTGTAAATTACAGAATAATATGGAAATTAAAGTAACGCCAATTCGAATTGACGCACATGCGTGCCGAACGAAAATTATGTAAGTGCCTTCAAAGTTTTTATCGAAAGGTCACACACACACGTTATATTTTAGGTAAAATTTAGACTTATTATTTTCGATAGCAATTGGAAGCGCTCTTGTAAAAAAAAAACACGAGATGTCGAATTTTTATCATTTGTATGTACTATGTACAAAAAGCAAAAACATGGAGTACTCTAAAAAAAATATATTTTATATGCATCTACACGTAACACAAACTACACATGAAACATGCGCATACACACACACACACGTACACGGAGAAAGAGAGGGAGAGAGAGAGAGAGAGAATATGCAAACACACATTATGTATATATAAACTATGTAAATGACGAAGAAATTATCGAAACGGAACGGTAATTGTTGAAGGAAGATTTGTTGTTTTTTTTTTTTTATGCCGCTTGATACGAGAGAACAAACAAAAAACGGAAAGATGCGAAATATTAATTAATATAATGAAAATCGTGCAAAGTTGAGTTTCGAGTCTCGATTAACTTAAATAATTCAAAGAACTGCAAGCAAACCATATCAAGTTATATTTGATATAGATTGAAGGGCCTGCATTTATGTTGTTCATTTGATGTTGTTTTCAATTTTGTTTCGAAGGAGCGGATAGTTGTTCTCAGGACTATGGAGAGAAAAAAAAAAATAAAATAAACAATGCCGTAGCTGCCTTACGAATGAATTGAAATTTCGTGGTACTTTTTAATTGTTAAAATTTTATTTACTACGAAATGGAACGCTCGCACTGGCAAATAGATGTTTATTAAGCAAAGCAGTGAAACGCATTGACTCTTGTTTGTTTCATTCTTTTCTTTTCATAATAATGAAAATGTCATAATTGCGGAGAGTGAGACTTTCCTTGCAATAGTTAATTAACTACTTTCAATTGACAGCATTCTTGTGGTATTTGTGGGAAAATTTTTAATAATCGCTCGGTACGTTATATACTGCTTTGTTTTTACAAACCTTCATAAAGAAGAAAAAGAATGGATATAAATGAGAGAGAGAGTGACAGTGAGATCTGTGTTTATGTTATATGAAATAAATGAAAAATAAAATAATCGATACGCTGTGTTGCAAAGCGAGGAGTCGATTCAATTTACGTGTACATTTTGTAATATCTCCTTCCCAATTGTAATTAATGCAAAACAAACGGTAGCGAGAGGTTAGCGAGAATTAAGATTAGTTTTTTAAGGCACTATAATATATTACCGAACTTGTGTACATATTTTGGATGAGTGTTCTAAATTAAAAGTATGTTCAATGCTTAAATTTGTCGACCTCATTTACACTTTCACCTCACTTTACCTTACTTTACCTTTAATTAAATAAATGAATACATCAAGATGGATTACAATGAATTTATATATAGATACGTAATCTTAATAATCTTTTAATATTTACTGTAAATTTTAAAATTAATTGTCTTTATCTTAAAAGATATCTTCTTGGAGAAGGATTAAAAAGTTGAATCGTTAAATTTCTCATTGGGAACGAATTGAAATTGAAATTTTTAAATCTTTATTCTCCAAAAGATAATAAATAGATTTTAATACTTTTAAACAAATGAAGTTGATGTTTACTGAAAACATTGAAGTCTAAGATTATTGACCTATTATTTTTTATACTAAATTTTTTAATAAAATATTTAATATAAGCATTAAGTATATAAATAAAAAAAATTTAATAACAACTGTTTTATTGATATGCTAATAAAATATATACTATATTTAAAAAAGAAATAAAACATAAATTATATTTTTTTCTAATTTCTAATAAGATTTCTAATAAATAAATATCAATAAATAGTATCAAAGACGATGCAAATATTTTGTTTAATAATAGAGTTTAATAAAAAAAATTGGTAAAATTCTATTTAAAATTAATTCCGACGTGAATTCAATTGAATAATAGTGGTATATTTAAATTAAATTGTTGAATAAAAATTCTTGTTGTATGTCAATTTATTTATGTAAGGGTATTACCCTAACCGTTACATTAAAAATAAATAAGATTTTCCATTGAAAATGAAACTGCTTTTCCCTATTTCAGCTAAATGTAATACAAAATGACGATGCTGCTGAATTATTGGAGTAGGATATCTTCATTCTGGGGAATTTTGAAAAAATATTTAATAGAAAACGAATGAATGGTGAACATAAAAAACTTGATAATCTAACGAGATTTAACATTCTTTTAACAATAACGATTAACATTTTTATTCAGCGCAAATACAATAAAAGATATTGCTAATGAATTGATAAACGTATAAAAATTAAGCAAAAAAGAATTAAATATTTCGTAATCTTCGTAATAAATGTATGTATGCGCATTTTCATACATGCCTACGTGCACGCATGCATATTATATACGCGCGCGCGCGCGCGCACACGCACGCAAATAAATTGAATGTAGATAAGGTACTTTTCAATTTAAAAGTTATGCAAAGTTGATATTCGGTTGGGATTTGAATGACAGCGCGTTTAAAAAAAATAGATACGGCGCAGATTACATGCCATGTGACATGCAGACGACATTCCTTCACTTCAGCATATCCTTCATTATCATTAAGTAAAATCATTTTGTATTCTCGTACAAGTGTAGTTCATCCTATTACTCTTTAGTATAGATATTTATCGACTACTTTACAATATTAAGAGATTGTAAAATAATAAAAAAAATGAATCGAATAACAAAATTAATAAACCGCAAGGAGACCCGTGATTATTTTATGAGGTAAACCTAATTTTACATTTTATTTATGTAACTATTAAAATGAAATTTCCAATTCTGAAATTCAATTCGAACTCGTTATTCCTTTCAATAGCACACATTTTTGGGGTCCAGCTGCCAATTGGCTAATTCCAATCGCTGCTATTTCTGATATTAAAAGAGATCCTAAATTTATTAGTGGAAAGATGACATTTGGTTTGTATATTTTTACTAGTCGTATGCATACATATTATTAAGCATATTATTATTAAGGATTAGTAATGAAGATTAATAATTTCATTTCAGCTTTGTGTCTATATTCAATCATGTTTATGAGATTTGCCCTCAAAGTTCAACCACGTAACCTTCTACTTTTTGCTTGTCACTTGACTAATGAGTGCGCGCAACTAACACAGGCCTACAGATATCTAGAGTACACTTACTCAGATAAAATTAAAAAAGATTAAAGCAAGAAATTATAACACAAGTCTAATCGACGAATTAACAGAAAATTGTTGCATTGAAGAGTTAAACAGCAAAATCACAAAACAAAATGCAGCTTAACGCTTGTCAAACATTCTCCATTTGTCTTTGGGACATAGAAAATGACATTTTATACATAGTTTTCTACATCTACAAACATATTCTATAATATTCTATAATTTATCCATAAATATCTATATATATATTAATATATATATATATATATATAAACATAAGTTCATATATCCATGCATACATTTTATTGTGCATGTGCTTATATAAATATTTGTGCACGCCTGCATTCGCCCGTGTGTTTGTATATATATATATATATGGAACTGATTAAATGTAAATAAAAAAAGATCAAAAGGTGGATGGATTAATAACTAATTAAAGCGTTGTGATGCTATTATGAACATCTTCAAGTTATTAATAAATTTTAATTTTATTTTATACTGAGAAGTAAAGCATATTTTATAATATTAAGTTTAAGTGTTATTTGATTTTTAAATCCAGGACAAAATACCGCAGTAGATTTGAATCGTTAGCATGTTAAAGCAAACTGCACGATGATACCGATTTTTCATCAAAATTTTGGACTCGGTGGTAGAAGCCATTTTTTATTATTCAAAATTCACAAGTCTGAAGTATTTTTTTAAATTATCGTCCGCTCGTTCCTGCTTAAATTAAAGAAACAACTCCCTTGCCATTGAGATGCTATTAAATTGTCTCGCTCGCAAAATATCACACTCTGATTTTTTTTAAGCTTTGTTAAACGTTTATCGAAGGCAATTACAATTATTCACAAAGCTTTAGCAAAACTCCATATTACCAGCTGCGAAATATCAAATTAACACGCTCTTAAAGATTAATCACATTGTAACCGCCAGCAAATAACAAAGTCTCGAAAATATGACTTTTAAACTTTATCAGCTATCTCGACTCGTACGATCATTCGTCAAGATTTATATCTTCATTTTTACGATCTTGTATATCGCATCGGTGCTTTCACTTCTGTACCTGCAGTATCATCTTCGGCGCGAGATTTTCAGACGGCGTTACGATCAGCTCCCATGATGCAGCGGGGTAAAGTCGATCGTCAGCATTATGAAGAAAAGAAAGTTAGCAACGAGTCTTACAGCTGCAATTGTTTTTTTTTTTATACGTGAGCGACGAATGGGACGTGAAGACATCACTGTTTTCGTGACGCGACGTTGATAAATAATTTAAGAAAAGATGGTTCTTGCGGCTACACAAAAGGACGTAGACAGTAACGATTACGTTGAGAATCGGTTGGCCGTCGATGCATGCGATGGTAAGTTAATTAAGCACTTAAATTTTGAGACGAAAAATTATAGTCATTTAATTGAGAGATATTTCGCAGTTTCACTTTAATATCTCGAGGGCACAGAACTAGAGCAATTACGTTAGTTTAATAATTAATTTAACGATACAGATTTTTATATTTAAAAGCCAGTTTTTAGTTTAAAACACATAAAATAGTCCATTAAAATTCATTATTTTTTACTTGTTAATATTTCAAAAATTTTTATCGCGTAAAAAATTGTTATTATATATATATATATAATTTACGAGTTAAATTAGTCCGTATATTATATAAATTCTGTTGCATAAATTAAAAATATAGTGAATTAAATTTTGTACGATGATCATTATTATTATTATTATTACTATTTATGTAAAAAAATTTTTAGCCGACGTTTTTACATAAACAATTTCTATGCATATCTAACGTATATAACATATATATATATATATATCTTGAATTTAAAAAAAATATTTTTTCCAATTAACTATAAGAAATGATTTAAATCGACAATTTTTAATTCAACTTGAAAAACTGCAATTTCGATTATATGTTTATATTTATTATATATTATATATTATATTTACAAGTATTTATAATTTAATAAAAACTATATATTCATATTATATTTATACCTAATTCAATATTATATTTATTTTTATTGATAAGGATAATGAAAGAATGTAGGATTTGTATGTTTCTTTTCTTTATTTGAATGAAAAATTTGTATAATTTAATATAAAATGTAAAAAAAAGTGTCAATAGTATAGTACACTTTTCAAATGGACGGAGTACATATATTTTTATTTATAATAACACAATCTCTTATCATAATACTAATACATAGAGTGTCTACAAATAACCTCAAAAATCAGAAAGAAAACAAAAAAAGATATTCCAGATTCTCAGTTTTTTTTACATATAAAGTAATGTTTTGAAAACTTGTTAAATTGAGGAAATAATATTTTTAGTAATCTTTTGAAGATGTGTATAATTATATATACACGAATTTGGCAATGATTTTAACGAACAACATTATTCATACTCAATTTAATTCTCTGTTATCCATGAATTATTTAGACACCTTATATTAGATGTATAAAAAATCTTATCTTATACTACAGATATTTACTAAAACGATAGTCGATTTGAACATTATAATCTTGCACGAATGCTTTGGATTCGATGAAGGCACTTGTATATTGAAAGCAATGTCTATTTATATGAAAATAGAATTTTCATTTCATCAACAGTTCGATTTTTACGTATTCCAAATCCTTCTTTAAAAGTGACCTCGGTTGACAATAAGTGTTAGGATATTATATACAATCAACTTCTCAAATTTTAATTCATACAAATAGACACTTTTTAATTAAAATATCTACATGTAAACTACATAAAAAGGCAGTTTGAATGTTTCACAATATATTAAAACTAAGCAAATATAAGAATTTGTCTATAGAACACTATTCTTATGGACGGAGATAAGTCTAAAATGACTTTGAGATTCGGTTCAAATCTGTCTTGTACTCTGCTGGAATGAATAAGATCTTAGCTAATTAAACGTATAATATTCAGCAAATCTACATCCTAATAGAAATTATTTGTTTTAACCCTATGAAATTTGGTTCATAATATTCATAATCTTCGGTTATGTGGAAAAAATAGTGCTATTGTAATTAGAAGCAAGACCCAGCTGAACTGTATCGAGGCAGCACCTGCCAGACGACATTTATATATGTCATACCTAAAAATGAATATATTTAAACAATATTAATAATTAATGTTTCACGCATACACACTTTAATTTTAAATTGTTTGCTTCTGTTAAATATTAAGGATATTGATATTTAATAATAATAATAATAATATTACTTTAAATTTAATTTCAAATGAAGCCAAAAATCTAGACAAAAATTCATTCTTTTCGGCATTATAAATAACATGCCCAAGTAAGATTTACAAATTCATTAATCTTAAGCATTACATACTTTAATTTTACATTTTTACATTAGTAATTTTACTAATATTAATGCAATAGTAGATGCATTAATATTATTATTTAGTTTTTTTTAGATTTAATTAGACCAATTGGACTGAGTAAGGGAATCTTATTACATCTATTACATAGCATTTGAATTAATAACAATTTAAAAGTGAAAAAATGTTTAAATATATATATATCGTTTATAATTCTCATAGTAGCAATAACTTATTTTAATGCAATGTATAAATAAAACCCCCTAATCGTAAATATAATCTTTCCGCACCTCTAATGCCAATTAATTAAATATTCGTAAAAAATAAAATAATGTTTTAATTAACCGACTGAAAAAAAGGAAGTAAAAATTAAAATTTAATGAATTTAATGAATGATAAAATTGTTTTTATCTGTAATATTTTGCTCTTGAGCAAGATATATCAATGATATAAAACATTGTGTTGCACCAAATTTCCGATTGTTGCACGCTACATTTACAATATAATAATTATTTTTTTTTTAATTCTATTTAATTGAGATTTTAATAATATGTTTTAAATTTAAAGACAAAATTGATCATACATTAGTAAATAATGCGTATAAAATTAAGAAAACTGAAATAAATTAGGCCTTCTGCTCGCTTATGTTCTCAATTTGTATAATTAATCCACAATTAAACAATGGTGTCACTACAAAAAGTATTATCCGTAATTTGGGCCAACTATTTATGTGTTTGAAATTGAATGCTAGTTTACGAATGGATATATCACATATTTGACAATTGCCCCGATTCAAGCGCCATTTCTTCATTGACTTTCGAAAATATTTATAGTATATTGATATTGGAAATTAATTCATATTGGAACTTGAAAACAATATGCGCATATTTTTATATTTTAAACGTTTCTTTTTTGAAACTGGTATATGTATGTATGTGTGCATATGTGTGTATATTTATATATATGTGCATGTATGTATGCGTGCGTGCGTGTGTGTGTGTGTGTGTGTGTGTGTGGGCGCGCGCGCGTTGCCGATTAAAATGGTTTTGCTTTGAAAATGAAAGTCCTATGGAGCTGTGATTTAGTTTCTCCCGTCGATCGATCGTTTTGCTGGATCAAGGTCTACTGACGATGCATCGACATTGTAAATCGCGATTGTAAATGAAATTTAAAAAAGCCTTCATATAATATTCGCAGCCCATAGCCTAAACGACTGGAGATTCATTTAGCATTTTCCTCCCGGCTACCGCACACTGCCCTATTAAAGCGATGGATGGCTTACCTCGTCAGCTTATCGTCAACGATATTGTTAAACTCAGCCTCCACCAGCTGTCCATCGTAATACGTTATCAGGTCCTCGAGGGGGTACTCGTAGCCTTGCTTGCACTCGCACTTGTAGCCGCCGCTGTCGAATCCGCGTCCCAATATCGGCACGCACTGCACGATTAATAAATATGGAGAATAAATATAAATACGGGAGACGATAAAACACGAGCGGGCGCGTAATAAGGATCGGTGCCATCGCCAAGGTGGACCCATTATCGTTTTCCTGCGCCCCAAGGCCGCCCGCCCGTCATTAATTACGTATGGGCTCTTCTCGCTTGTGAGGAGACCGCGTGGACAATTAGGCGGCCGGGGCACGGGAGTGAAGGGACGAGGCGGAAAAATAATAAAAAAGCGATAGAAGGAACTCACGTATGAGGATTTTTTGTCGCACTTGTGCGTCCCCTTAAATGCGTTGGGAACATTGAATTTATCGTCACATTGGTTGATATCCAGCTGTAGCAAGTCCATGGTCACGGTTACGACACCCCTGTAAGTGTCTTAATGTTAAATATGATCTTCCTTCAACCTCCCTCCTTTTGATCATCATCGCGGCGACGTGAGAGGGAGAGAGAGAGAGATAGCGACCGAGGTACAAAGTTCAGATGGAACAGGTTCCCGGTCCAACTATCTCACACTCGGGCGAGCCGGGTGGGCGCACGCACGCGCACACGCATACTTACTTGAATTCCAGTTTGTCTTTGAGACTGTCCCAGCCGAAAAAGGGGGATGCATAGGTAATTAACCATTTCTTCACTTTGCCGTTACAATCAAAGTAAGGGACGGTCCAGTAGCCGTGGTTCAGGTTTGCCGCCCTACACACAGACAACGTATAAGATAGAAGAGGAGGAAGATCGTGGTGATGGTGGTGGTGGTGGTGGTGATGGTGGTGATGAAGAAGAAGAAGAAGAAGAGTCGGTCGACCCGCCCCATCCGCAAGCGCATTAAAATAAATTACACGTAGAGCGCAGATAACCCCCCGCGAAGAGCATCCTCTCCGTTTCTTTTTTCTCCTTTATTTCGCTGCCCTTTATCGCTCGCTCTTTTCTTTCTTTTTCTTTTTTT
>JAPYYT010002052.1:0-26685 GCA_030522565.1 Ceratosolen corneri
TAGATAGATAGATAGATAGATAGATAGATAGATAGATAGATAGATAGATAGATAGATAGATAGATAGATAGATAGAAAGATAGATAGATAGATAGATAGAGAGAGAGAGAGAGAGAGAGAGAGAGAGACAGAGGAGCGATACCGAGAGTAGTACTACTTGGCATGCATTTATATTAGATTTTTCTTCTTAATGATGAGTGCAAGTAAGGCTTTAAGAGTCCAGGCTTTAAGAGTAGTTCTTCAATATTACTTTATATACACAACCTTTTTACTTTTCTCGAGTTTTCTTTATATATGTCGCATTGCATCTCTTTGATTGCTCTAAGTGCGTTTTCTTATTTAAGCAAGACTATTAATGAATATACCGGTCTTTATGGTATAAAATTAGTAAATTAAGTGTCATTAAACGGCTTAAAACTTATAATAGAATATGATTAAGAGGAATTTCAATAGTATGACTTTATTATTTAAATACATCTATATTCAATATGGAATTTGTAAATTTTTCGTATAAAGTGAAAATTTTACTTTTTCGTACTTAATATGTAATATTTTATAAAGGTAGATCTATATACAACATAATATTCAAATAATAAAAATATAAATATTAATAATTTATTATCATTTATTAATTTTAGATACAATGTTTTAAAAAGTAATTGATGTTTAAAATGACGCATTTAAAATTTAGAAGAGTATAATTATAATTATTATAATTAAATAAACAATAATAATAACCACCTTTTTACATTATTAAAAAAATATTTCACCATCTGATATACTTAGTTTTATATCTATTATATTTGTTTAAATTTATTTTATATCAAATATATCAATACAAATATTAAGATTAATTTTTTGTCAATATTTAGCAAATTCTATATCATGTTGTTCAATAAAATATAATAATTCAATAAAATAAATTATAAAAAATATTATATATTCAATAAACATTCAGGATTTTTATTTAAAAATTTATTTTAAAAATTAATATCTTCTTTAAATATTCTATAAAAAGGTCTTTTCATATTAAAAAAATTAAGTTCATACGTAAATATGAATTTAATTATTTATTATTTTATTATAAATTACAAATCTTATGTCATTAAATGAAAATTGTATTAATTTTTATACACGGATCACATCCAAAAAATAGAAACGAATCAAAGATATAATAAACTATCAAATTATAATTCTACGTCACTATATTTCTATGTCACTAGAATTCTATATTCTTTATGTTCATTTTTTAAGAAATTAAAAGTATTTCAATAATTTTTAAATTGCATAAATAATTAAAATAAAAAGATTTTTAGAATTAAGTAAGTTCGATTACTATTACGTAGTGTGGTATTTCACAACTATTAAGTTTATTATTTCACTTTTATTATATTATAAAATCTGTACCATATATAAATATATATAAAATTATTATTTCTTTATCTTAAATAGTTTATATGAAATTAATATTATTTATATAACTTAATAACACATAAATTGTTTTTATAATTGCTTCTGTGTAATAGCTTTATTTTTATTTTTAATTTATCATATTAAATGTTAAATTTAGAAATTTCACGAAGAAATAAATAATATATTTAATTTAATTAACTTAATTATCATAAATAATTGTATTATATAAATATGAAATACATAACTTTCCTTTATATGTTGGATACCAAAAATTATCTTAAAGTAATAAAATTAGTTATATAATATAATGAAATTTTAAAATAGTTAAAATATTTAACTTTTTTTAGTTTCTTTATTTTTTGAAAATAAAGAATATTTATGTTCAATAATACATCAAGTATAGTATATACACTTTTTACTTTCTTTTAAATGTAGAGTTATATTGAATAATTTTGCTTTAATTGCCATCTCAGTACTTTGAAGTAATTTTCAATAAATATAATTTGAACTTTATATCTATTTTGCTAATATTTGTAAAGTATTGTTTAAAAGTTTGTAATATTAGAATATTATTTTTATTTAGTAAGAACATTTAGTACGAATGATAAATTATTGCAACAGAAATAAATGCGATGAAATGTGAGTAATATCAATATAATTAATTAAGTAAAATTTAATTCAAACATAACACAAATGAAAAATTCATCATTTTTTAAATTTAGGTGTATATCTTTTTCAGTTGCTTTAAAAACATGTCAAATTGCTTTATTTAATACATTCATATTAGAGAGATGAATTTCACTCTTTATAATAAAAAAATCTTTTATATAATATATTATCTTTATTCATTTACAGTTATTAAATATAATCTTATCTTATTTTTAGATTTAATCAAGTTTTAATTTAAATATGTCTTTCCTTTTCTTAATGTTGATTTTGATTTTGTTATTATAACTCTTATCTTCTTATTATCTTGCTTATTCTTTTTTGACTATCTTGAATTTGTTTAATAATATTTGTCCTATTTAATATTTCGTAATCTAGATTTCTATCTCGCTAATCTATTTTCTTCTAATTATTGCATATTATTTAATACAAAATTAGACAAATGAAAAAATATTTTACTTTTATAAATTTGTAATAATAATTGAAACCACAAATAAATTATATAAAAGAATTCAATCATATATGTATTAGTTTTTTTTTAGTAAGAACGCTTCCATACGCTTCTTATAACAAAAAAAGAACAATACAAATATTTCTTGGAATAATATCTCAATTATCTCTTCTTGATTTAATTAAGCAATATTATTTAATATTACTGATATTTATTTTCTAATGTGTTTTCAGATAATTATAATATATATATATATATATATATATATATATACAATTTATAATGTAGTTATAAGAATACATTTTTATTTTTAAATTTTATAGATAAAAAACTTATTATAAATTTATTTTAAAAATAATATTTAAATAAAAATTATAAAGTATTGTAGAAATGATCTTATAATGTACCGAAAGTAATATAAATATTAGTAGTATTAATAATCAATGTAAGTATTAAAAATATAATAATTTGTGAATAAATGATATTATCTACTCATGAATTAGGCAACATATGAAATATATTGACTCAAAATATTTGTTTGCAGGCAAGGTATATTTTCATGTTCTATTTATGAGAACTGTGCCAAAAATACTTGAGAAGTATTAAACATTTCCTAGCAACGTAATAAATTGTATTTTAAATAAGAATTATGTAAAACCATAGATAAATGCATGATAATTAAAGAACTTTTTCTATCAATTAATGGTTATTTGAATTTTTTAAATACAATTATTCCAATTTTATTTCCATATATGTAAAATACTATACTAAATATTCAAAGAACTTTTCATATAGATCACATTCTAAAAATTATTAACTATAATATTTTAAATAATCAAGATAAAATGTATTTTTACAATACTCCATAAAGTACTGCAATTTCCTTTTATAATATTCTCAGTAATAAGTGGATTTGTTTTGTCTAAATATTTTCTTTAAAATTTCAAAGCAGTTATTGTTTAACTAATTATAAACATAGAATATATTTTTATCAAAAAAAATAATAAAAATAGATAAAGATTTGTATACTTATTTAATAAAATTATTGTTATATAAAAAATATCATTTCTACTATTTATATAAGATAAATTAAGTATTACATTAAAAAATTAAATTGATTAAAATTAAATTATTAAAATATTATTTTCGTTCTATTAAACAATAATATTAACATTATCTTAATTTTATACAAATATTTAAATTTATCTTAGATTAAAATTTTGAATATCTTGAATATCTTCAAAGTCCGAACAAATTTTGTTAAAATGAAACAAAGTTACATAATGTCTTGCATTACGTTTAACAAATTATAAAATAAATATTTAAAAATAATACTATTTGAATTGATATCTTTAATTCACATGTTATTAAAAATGGCATTATAAGTTTGGTATTAATTACATACGACATAGTAATCTATAATAAATTTTAAAGATAGAACGCAACAAATACATTTAAAATAGTTTTACTAATTTTCATCGATTTTTTAAATATCGAACAAGAAATGAAAATTATTTTTACTAAATTAAAATTTTTAAATTATGTTGTTAAAGATACTGATAAAAAATTTTATTTTTTTATGGCATAAAGTAACAATTATTATGTATATTTTCAAAGTTCATATATTTATTTCTATCTTTACAGATAATAACTATTTATGTCTTTGAAAATATAAACATATATAAATGTCAGAGAGTTGAGAAAGACATAAAAAGCAAAGATTTGTACTTCTTGCATACTACAGTGTCATCAGTGAGAAATATTATAAACGTGAAAGTTAATCATGAAAGTAGTCACAACTAATCAGTTCACCTGAAAATATTTTTTATGCATTTGAACATGCATAATTACTTTAATATAACCATATTACTTTTCGACATCCAAAAAAAGTACTATAATTCAAATTTATTAGTTTAGTTTATTTTTATTTATAGTATTTATAAAATTTATAGATTATATTAAAACAAAAACTTATTTTTGACTTTTATCAAATTTACTATTAATATATTTATATTTACTAGAAGTAATGAATATTTTTATATAATGAAGATAAGTTATTTTGTTTGAATCAATCAAAGAAAAAGAAATATATAATAAACTGGCATATTCCATTACTATATGATGTGTTATTTTCTGTTTAAAATATTATATTTTAATTATTATTTCTTAAATATAATACTAAAATAAACACGACACGTATTGAACAGTAAATGATAAACTTATAGTATCAAGTATATTACCGAGGGATAACTTGAATATCTAACGATATGTTTTAAGAAAATAAAGGTATCTCAGATTAATTTTCGAATATTTTTTTATTTTTAAGAATGACAAGAATTAACTGATTACATTACCAATACTCGATTGTATTTCATACAAATAAAATTGAATAAAAATCTTGTGAAATATTTCATCAATTTAATTTTCATTAGAGTATTAACAATTTAAAAATTATTTTAATTTATATTATTGAATTACTGTAATTATTTATTTCTAAATTTATTGTAATTATTTAATTGAGTTAATTCAATTTTTTAAAATTGAATAATTTTTTACGTTAAAAGAATTAGAACCAAAATATGGTTATAAATTTCATAAAATAATTTTTAATTGAAATTTAAATAAAATATAATTATAGAAATTGAATATCAAAATATAAAAAATGTTCATTAAAAATTATTATACTTTGAAAGTTTAAAAATTTAAACATGTAAAATAATAGTTTGGTGATAATAATAACGTAATAAATGTTGATTATTATTAATAGAAACTAAATAATCTTTAATAAATCCAATTACAGTTAAACAGTTCAATCGTTTTTGAATAGCAATATTAATTAAAGTTTGTTAATAATATATATTGATTATATTAATATTTTTAAATTGAAATTATTTGTAATATTTATAATATATTTGTAATATATTATAAGGTATTAAAAAAATTAAATTTTCATACTAAAAGCCCCTTGAAATGAATTCTATAAACTTACCGATAACTTCATTTTTATTTCAGTTACTGTATAAGGTAGAAGATAGATTACTTACCTATAAAAAATCAAATATATTAGTTTTATTATTTATAAACTTTTTTTATTTCAAATAAATAAATATATAATAAAAATAGACAAAGTTAATATAATTTTCTCTTATTTAAAGCGCTATTGTTATATTTAAATCTAGATTTTAAATTACTTCAAAAACGCAATTAAACCTTACAATATATATATATATATATATATATACTATGATTATAATTAGTGTTAAAATTATAATTACTTTAAAAATTATAATAATAAAAATCTTAATTGCAAAATATAATATTGATTTAGAATTATTTATAATATTTAATAAATAATATTGAAGATTATTTACTGATTTAATAAGTAAGATTTAAAAGTATCATGATAATTTGCTTTATCATTTTTTTTTAAATGAATCAATTTCCTTTAAAATTAAGTTCTTTCAGATTGAAAACAAGTTGAAGATTGATATATTTTAACAAATGAACATTTGAAGTATTTATTAATATGACAAATAAATTTTGACAAATTTATTAAAATAAAATTGACAAAATGAATCGTTGGAAAAAAATTTATCAAATTTAATAATCCTTCTTTATAAAATTTATAAAGTTTAATTACTGTTTCAAAATTTTGATATTATCTTTGAAATACTCGTACTACCGCTCATATATAATAGTAATTAATTTTTCTACCCGAAATTAGTTTTTAATGAATTTTATTAGGGCTTACCGCCTCTTTGTTAGACTATCAAAGCCATTTCCTTATTATTATTTACAATATTTGTAATTTCCCAGACTATAAAGACAGTGACTTTAAAACGTACCACATGATCGTGCTTTCAAAACTTCTGGGAAACTCAGGCTTTGATAAACCCATACTGCCATCGTTCGTGCATTCTCGAAAGCTTTCACAGGCAAAGCACTTCTGCGCGCGCGCGTGTACACTAGGGAGAAGAAAAAACAAGGAAAGCGCTTGCAATTGGAACTTGGACATAATATCGAAGTGTGGCGCTCGAGGCAATCGGATAAAGTTTGTTGTTAACCTCGACCCTTTGGCCGACTGTATTATTATTGTTGAGCGAATAAAGTTGACATCACCATCGACGAAGTCGTGAGGAAGAAGAGTCGATTAATCAGTCCGCATCCATTTTGTTTTTTCAGCGCTTGTTTCCTCTTTGTTTTTTTATCTTTCTTCTTCCTTCGCATTTTCTTCTCGTCACTACTTTCATTAGCTTTCCCTCTCATCGGCAAACAGATACTTTATATAGTCACAGATTATTCTTTTTAAATTAAATTTCATTCTTATCCCTCTACAAAATCTATAGTACATCTCCGACTTATATCGTTTTTTTTCTATCGTTTCATTTTATATTCATACTGCACATATATCATTTTACTGTGACGAACAAATAAATATCCTCTATTTGTAGAAATTTCGATCATTGACTTTTATCGAAATATTTTATTGATTTGATTCGCTTTTAATTAAATATATGTAAAGGTATTTTAGATCTTTTCGTAGTTTTATTTTATGCAATGTCATAGAATAATATTATTGGAATTTACACTTTGTATTTGCAAATTGAAATGGACAGTAATTTTTTGCGTTAAACATAGAATAGATAATGAAACGATAATAAGCATTAAATATTTACGTAAAATATAAATCTTTGATATACTACATCATTGGTAGTTATTAGTTTTAATGTTAGATAAATAGTTTATATTACATTATTAGGAAAATTAAAAGAATTTTATATTTTTTAAATGAATAAAATAATCGATAGTAAACAAATATTTTGTTTTAAACTGAAGCCAAGTTAAAGTATAACATTATTTTTTAATTATGATAAATAAGAGCTATTCAATTAATTAAATGAATATTGAGCAGTTGGCTTCCAATATTTTTTATAATCTTTGCTATTATGCTATATATGTTATAATTATTCATATTCTTAACATAATTTATTAACTATTAAGCCTTTTGTTATTTATCAAAAAAATCTAGCAAGCTCTTTTAAAAACAAAACTAATTGATTATATAAAAATTTGGATGTAACGACATTCCATTTGCATTTCATTATTTATCTTGACTTTTAAACTTTAATGAAAGTTCATTGATTAATTAAAAACAACTTTTTAATTAATTTTCAATGATTAAGTGATTTTTGTGATAAATTATTTTGTAATGTTATGATTGTAAGTATCGTTAGTTAAATAATTATTATTTAAAATTGAGACATAGTGTAATATTTATAATAATATATAATATATAATATTTTAATAATATATCAATTTAATGTGGCCATATAAGCCATATATCGATCGGATAAATTTTAAGAACGTCAAAGAATAAAATAGTAAATTAAGATATATTTTAGTTTGAAAATAAAATACAATTGCAGTTAATATAATTAACTTAATATTTTTTTATAAATAAATATTTATATATTTTATCACTAAAGATACGTATTATATATGTAGTAGAAAATAAAATTTTTTAAAAAATTTAGATAGATGGAAGTTCTTATTTAAACTTTTTATTTACATTGGAAAACATTTACCTTAGACAAAATTTTAATTATTAAACGACTGAATCATAGTTATGTTTCTATATACTTAACAATAATTTTAGAGCAAGTTTATTTTAATTATTAATGATTCATGTATACGATATTAATTTTTCATAATAAAATACCTCGCATTTTCATTTATAACGTTTTAAATGTAATAGAAAAATCTTTATTTCTATATACTACAGAAAATAAAAATCATAGTTATTTTGTTAAACTTCCACGAGTAAGCTGATAATGCTAACATATAATATTAGTCATTTTAGTTATATGGAATTTTACTTTTATGCATTGTTAGAGGATTTCGATAAGAATTTAATAATTATACGACTATTATGCAAATGTGTACCTTTATAAAAAAATTAATGTCAAAAAAATATATTTCTACGTCATATATAAATCACTTTATTTAATTTGTTTGATTAACTATAATTATTACATATCTGTAAATGAAATTATATCCGCATCAGCAATATTTAAAAATACGTCAATATAAATGTATAAATATTTAATAAAGAAGTATGAAAAGAAATTGCTAATTGAAGTACTATATACATTTGTAATATATACATTTGTAATAATGTAAAACATAAAATAAATAGTTATATATTATAAAAGGATATTTAAATTTTGTTGTGTGATAATATTTTGCATTATTCAAAAGATTATTATTTATTATCTATTTTTTCAAAGTATGCAATGTAATTCAATTTATGTTGAAGGATGTACAGCCCATAATAGACATACATTGTAGACGACCTTCTTAATGCGGTTACACGTTTAGTTGATTCTGCTTACGCGATTTTGAGGGGCACAAATGAACGATTGGCATTAATAGTGCCAATCATCTTTAATTTCCGATCGTGTATGAATGAATGAATATTTAAGCATGAATACTATAATTAGATGCCAACTAATTTTATTTTAAAATTTTGTTTTTTCTGCGTTAATGAAATTTTTGTACTAATTTTCTAAAAAATTAGTTTTAATAAATTGCTCAAACTAAAAATTTAAAGCATAAAGCAATTCTTAATTTATATATTTTTTAATAAACAAGCTTTTAAATATAGCCTATTGAAGTTTAATTTCTTCTAATAAATATAATACATATCCTCTCTGTAAATATATACATTTATCTATTAATCTATTTTAAGCTTTGATATAATACCCAGAATTGCTTAATTTATCTTTTTGATATAAGAAATATTTTACCAAATTATATTTATTAGATAATTTACGAACACTGCATTTTTTGTACTAATTTTATATTTTTTTACAATATATTTAAAAATTGAGACATTTAAAAAAATATATAATAAATTACAATAATACATAATTATATTTCAAAAACTTATTGAAGACGTCAATAAATGAAATATGAACTAAATTTCGATAAATGTACGTATTTACTAAATAGCTTGAGATCACAAAAGATAGCATTGACTGTATACTGTATACATTTTTCGATTATCAAGGAAAGTAGAACTTGATACACAGTTGAATATATTTATTATAATTAACTAATTTCAAAATTTATAAAATAACTAAAATCTTAAATTTTTAAAAACACTAAGTGATTATTTCCTAATTGAATTAAATATTAATCTAAACCATTATAATTAAATTTATTTCAAAGTTATGTAATAATTATCTGCAAACTTTATTGTCTAGAAAATTTATAATATGTTGTTATGAGTCGTTGTCTCTGCTTACTGGATATGGTATCGAAACTGGTACGCAGGTTCATGCAACGGTCAAATGATAAGTTGAGCGTCATTAGCAGCTTCCGTAGATCACACCTTTCATACTTGTTCGTTCTTATCTTTAATGTGGATGCTAAATGATTGTCGCCAGTCGCCTCAAGTGTTTCCATCTTGTTTCGCGAGTAGCACAATCTAGCAAGCTTCCATTTTTCTTTATAAACACAGATTCGAAGTTTCTTTATTTATTCCGGCCACTGATTCTTGAGAAACTTTTTTTATTACACAATTTCGTATTAGTCTAACAGAGAGAAATTTGAGATCGATAGATTGGAAGTCGATTCAAGACGTTTGAAAAGGTTTCTGCCGCGCATTCCTGATGTCGCGATATTTAATAACTTCAACTTCTACTTCTTTGAAAGTGGGAAGTTTCGGTGATTGGATGATAGCTAAGTATTCAGATGTCATTGGAGCCCTTGATCGGTAGTGTCAACGCTCTTTTTGAAGAGTGGCTATGCTCCGAAGCACCGTGTCGTCGCTTGAGGTCACTTTTCAAGATATGTATCAGTACGTTGCGAATAAGATATTATATCTTATATGTATATATAAGATATGTATATCTGAATCTCGAACATTAGCTTTTCGAATTTATAATTTTATTATACGTATATACTATTAGATATATAAATACCTTTATATCCAGAAAATATAATTATGTATTATAATACTAAGAATATGATATGATTTATATTACTTTAAAGTTTAGTCAAAAATATTAATTATTATTATATATTTTTATTGTATAAATATCTTGAAACGAAACCTTAATAGATTTTTATAAATTATATATTTATTTTGTTAATTACTTATTTTTTATAAAGAAACTTTAAAACACTTTAAATAATTTTATGCCATCATAATATTAATACATTTTAATCAAGACGGTTTTTCAAGTAAATTTGAACTAAAATGTCGTAACTTATTATTATAAATATTATTTATATTTTACTATAATTAAGTTTTTGAATAACTTATATCTTTTTTAAATACTGAGATTTTAATCTTCAGTTTCAATTTTTTTTAAAACTATGATTAATTTTTAATTTTATGAAATTAATGTTGATTCTTCTTTCAATAATTCATTATACTAAATAATAATATCCTCAATCTATTAAATGTATATTTATGTAACATATTGTATGTCAAAACAATTTAATAATCGATAAGTAAAAATTAAATATTAAAAAAAAAGTGTAATCTTTTTAAATGATTGTTGTTTATTTGGTTTTTATTTAAAAAGGTTCAGTAGTATTATTTGTATTCAAACTGTTTTTCTCTTCTCTCAATCATCATTTACAGCTCAAAACTATATCTTTTTTTCATCATATACGAAAATAACAATTATTTTTTAGTTTTTGAATAAACTTTATTCGTTAAATTTACATGGAATGAAAACTTTTTCAGAATAAGTCAATATTAGGCACTAAGAAATAATCTACTAATTGTAGAAATATTAGAGATATAAATATATATTTGAAAAGTATAACTTGTTAAAGGAATTTTGAAAACGTAAGTACATGATTTTAAAAATAATTTTAAAATTTAAATTATAAATTAATCGTACATATAAAGTAAAAAATAGATTTATATATGTAATTAATGATTTTATATTTTTTCTCTTTTGGCAACCTTGTAGGAGAAAAATTAATTCATAATTTATGAAATTCGATAAAAGATAAGCATAAATATTTTATAAATTATTTAAATTTTAAGTGTATTAAGTGTAAATTTACAATTAATTATTTAAGAATTTTTCCTTAAAATATAATTGCACGAAACATATAATACAGTATTCTAAAAATGATAATGATTTACAATTATAATGTCTATATTCAATTGGATTTAAAAATTTATTTTATAAGGTATATTTAATAAATTACATATTAAATTTTCTGCAAATAACAAGTACAATTATATATCTTATTCTATATCCTTCTAACGGATATCATTATTTAAAGTAAAGATAGTTCAGACTAAATTAAATTAAATAAATATCAATTGTTTCTAATTATTTAATGACGCAAAATAGTGAAAAATACTTGTGTCTGTTACATATTACATCAAATTATTTTAATTAATATTATATATCACTATAAATTTTTAATTATTCATCAGATAATATTATAATGAATTCATAGGAAACAATTTTCTGTAAATATAAATATATTGAAAAATTTACATATCTAAATAAATGTTTACACATAATATTTAATACGTTATTTTCCATTCAATGTGATACGATTAAAATTACATATTCTACTATCTATTATTTTTATTATATTTCACAATTGTCTGAAAACAATATTAAAATTTTTTATAAAATCGTGTATTTCAAGTTAGTACGCTTTTTAACTTTTAATATTTTTTAAGCCTTTGATACCTTCATAGTTTACTATGAACATTTAGTTCATAATTTGAATATTTATATCCTTCAGCTATGATAATATTCACTTAATAATTTAATGAATAATCTGTTTACATAATTTTCATTTATAAAAATTTTATTTTATTTAATTATCTGAACTGAAAATTGTGAGAAAATTATTTAATGAAAATAAAAGAAAGAGGGAGCAAAGAAAATGTAGTAAAACGTTTTGTAAATATAGAGAAACAAAAATAGGTTCCCGTTCGTTTTGGACAATTGTCTTTATTACTGGATTGATTGTATCTTAAGGAGAACAATTGAATAAAATAAGCGTGGAGATGAGAGCAAAATAATGAAGAAAATAAATACAGGTCATACTGCTCATAATCCCTGCACCATAACTTAGATGAAAAAACATTATATTGAAGTGCACTGCTGCCAGCCCCTAAATGCAAAGAAAATCGATACTTGCATAGACGCACATTTTGATGTCCTTGACATCCTAACCTACAACACGGTTCATTGCATTTCACCGACACGTGAGCGGAGTCTTATCTTAGCCTTATCGTAACGAATATGCTACAAAGGAAAAGTTTACATTTCCTTATAAAAATAAGTTAAAACACATGATCCCGCTTTAGTGGGAAAAAATATTTTATTAAATATGCAGTTGTAAATCGCTTGTTATGTGTATATATCTAGAGGTTGATAGAACAAATAATTTAGAAAGATGACGATAAGTAAAAAGATAATGTTAATAGTTGTTAAAAACTGGGCCTTACTTCTAAGTTTGCTACATTTGACGCTATGTAAGATAATAGTTTTATTTATTATACATTACCAGTCTTATATCAACTTACTTATATTTATTATATATTTCGAATTTCTAACAAATTTCAAACATATTTCTATCATATTCTAACATACTACAATCTCTAACATATTTCTAATATATTCTAACATACTACAATTTCTAATATAAACATTAATTACTTTTTCAAAATATAAAATTAATAACTCTAAATATAACTCAAAAGTAACCGATTTTTCCTTGCGCTTAAAAAATAAAAAATTTGTAGAATTAAATATTCTTAAAATTAAAATATAAAATATTAAAGATAATAACTTGTTACGATAAAATGAGATAAAATAAAAATAATTCATGTTAACTATTTTACAATGGTAATTTGACATCAATTACTATTATATGTTATATGACGGTGGAAAAACTTTAATTTATTAAGATTTCATACATATTTTATATATTATAAACATTATTATTTTATGTTTATTCATTCAACTTCAATTATTTCTGTCTTATAATAATACAATATATTTATAATTTAATCCATTAATATATTTATAATTTTGATAGTTTGAAGAAAATTTAATATCCTAAAACATTTAGAACAAAACATGATACTATTTTCTTTATTATTTTGCAATACACTAAAAATAATATAGGAATAATAAATTTAAATAACTTTAATTTTATACTACAATTTCGATGAATTTCAATAATTTTAATAGAGTACTGAATTCTCAAATATCATTCTGAATTATTTTATAAACCTATAAAAGTATTAAAAATGATGAAATTTAATTATTTATATATATTTATATACGGTTCCTATATTAATATGAGACAATTCCAATGGTTGAAACTGATGAATATTATTTTATTTTAATAGTTCTTTGATTAATATTATTTTTAATTTTAATATAATATTTTATTGAAGAACTTATTTTAATTGCATTAATAAAATAAAACTTTATTTATTATTATTAATATAATTTTTTCAACTAGAAAAATATTTTTTTAAATAATGATGTATAAATGATAAACTATTATATATAGGTATTTTGATATGTCATTAAAGAATAAATAAGATTGCCAATCTTGATATATGTAATTAATAGGTTAACAATTCCATCCTTGTAGCATATTTTGTTTTAAAAATAAAAATGCTAATCTTTTCTGGAATTATTATTATATTATATTTTATTATTTGGTTTATTAACTTTGTTTTCTTATTGTAATATTAATTTAAAGTATGTAAAATAATATTAAATATATATCGTTAATTTTAGCATGTTTCTTATAAAAGGAAAAATGTTATTTTTATAAATAATCAAAAAAAAAATTTAAAGAAGTTATTTGTACTAAAAAGTCAATGTTTATGTTAAATAAATATAAATTTATAAAGTTAGACAATCAGGAAAATTTAAAAGTATTATATAAAGCATATAATACTATTAACATAACTAATAAAATGAAATTTACATATTTATTATTATCTTTTATCTGCAGCTTCCTGTAAATCATAAATTTATCCTGCTGTTCGGTAATTAACCTGACTCACCCTAAAACGTGAGGAGGGTGAGATATATAGTGGAAGGGAAGTGGTAATAGCAGGTATCAAAAGAATGTCTATGAAAGATATATGTAACTGTAAAAGCATTTATTGATAGTAATATACTCAATATAATATTGAAATTTAGCTGTATCTATGTTATCTTGAAAGTTTATAAGTTAAATAATTTGATATCAATTATAACTGATGAATTTAGTAAATAAATGAATTACTTTCTTTTGATTGAGTCACTTCCCTTGATGTGTGTGACTCAACCACGAAGTAACTGAATAAAGTTCCTTCGGAAATCAATCCTCAGTTGAACTCCCAGTAGAAACGATTTGGAAGTCAATCCTTAGATGAACTTCCACTAGAAGCAATTGATGAGGCTGCTTCGGGAGTTAGTCCGCAGATGGACTTCCAATAGAAGCAAATGAGATTTATCGATGAATAAGGCTGCGAATTAGATATTACAGTAGTCAGTTGTAAATTGAACGCCGCGTTGATTATTACTAAAATCGAAAAACTAATTTGTTGCCGCGGCGCTCAATTGTAAGTTGATCGCTGTAGCAAGTAGGAGGAAAACTGAGATAATAATGTGGAAGAAAACTCCACAGTTTCTTTGAGGAGAGAAACCGACAGAAAACATCGCGTAATAAAACTAGTTTTTTACTGTGGTGGTCAATTGTAGGTTAACCATCCCAGCAACTAGGAGAAAGACTGAAAATGAAAAACTGAACAAAACTGACAAACAGAACTGCTCCTCCTTGTGCAGTCTATTTTTACTGAATTTACCCCGCCATTCGAGCGATTGTACATCATCTAATTTTCTTGGGAGTAGGAAAATATGAATTTCGGTTTTGGTCAGTATTTTCTTCTAATTGGTGAACTAAATTGAAGATGAAGGGGCTCTCGTCAGGGCTTTGTGAGAGGAATGAGTCACTATCTTTCTGTTAAAAGGTTCCACAGGTCGTCATTGCTATGTAATAAATAAAGCATAAATTTTTCTTGATAATATGTGAGAAAGCGCGAGTAAACCACGAAGGATAATGTGCATTCCACAATTTTTTAGATTTTTTTTAGCGATGTTGATTTTACTTTTGTTTTGTAATAAGCCCGACAAAGAATAGACACTCGAGACTGTCGTCTTAAGCAAAGATTGTAAACACCGATTGGAACGTGACCGTAAGACAACACTCTGGGATTATCGTATGAGGTAAAGGCTTTTGGCGAATATCTGGAAATCATAAACATGTTAAAAAATTTCTTCTAATTTCCAAATAATTAAGTATTATTGTGAGAGGTCCGTAGCTCTTATGAAATCTCGAATACCTGTCTTTATGCATGCAATAATAAATTTATATGTAATGTTTTTAATTATAAAGAATAAATTTAAACTTTATTTTCGCTTGTAATATTAAAATTGAATAAATTTATGCTTTATTGATGATAAATATTACTTTGAATAGTATTGATAATTATAAAAATGTAATTGTATTTATAATTAAGCATACAAAATTACATTAGTAAGTTAAAACTTTCTCTCTTGGTTTTCAAATTTCATTCCAAATTTTGTATAGTATTAAAGTGTTATATAGTCAATTTTTTCAAATAATCTAAATTAAAATAAATAAAACATATCGGTTATTTATAAATGTCTTTTATTTACAAACATATATATGTATATATATATTCTTTTTAATTAAAATGATTTCATGCAATTATTAATTATCAAAGAATAACATACAATTATTATAATTTAAATTAAATACATATATTATCTTAATATGCTTTAAAATACTAAAATTCCCTTTTATTTAAAAAACAAAAAGTATAATTAAAGGGAATAAAATCTTTTAGTATTTATGATAATATCAGCAAAATTATATATTTCCATAATTCGTTTATAAAATGTTTCATTAATTTAATCATTAATTAGTTGATTTTCTACCCGTAAATATCATGATTTTTAATATCTTTAATTATTATAATTTAGTTAATATAATATAATATAATAATTTCATTAACTTAATTATAATTTAAATAATTTTTAATAATAAGGATTCCATAAATAAACTATAACGTACATTTAGTTACTAATATAAAAATACCAACATGAAAAGAAAGTAGAACCTACCTTTTAGTTTGTATAAAAGTAACAATGATAATGATTTAGAATTGTATCAAATATTATAAAGGAAAAAGTTACAACAAGGATATAGCGGGTCAAACCTAAAAGTCGCGGCTCTCGCAACTAGTATGAACAATCTCCAAGCCGTAAATAGTCCTTAAAATATATATCCACTTGTTGGACGTATGCCCGGGGGATCAGGCGTCGAGGATGCATCTACTACTACGCCACTGCAAGATCGATCCTCCTCCCTCTTTGTTCGAGCTATAGCGAAGGCACGAGTACTATCGCCATGGTAACGAACCTCACCTTATACCAGCTTAGAACCAGACCCATAATCTCACCCACACACTTAATAATCAACCGATGCACCCCCCCACACTATCACTCCAACTCCGTGCAGCTCCTCACCGACCACTTCTACTCACTCTGTCGCTCTATCCTTTTACTATGGTTACGTCGTTTTCTGACTCTTACCATCCCTGTCGTGACTTTTTATCCCACGGTCCCATCCAACTTCTATCACTTATCTTCCAATCGCCTCCTCCTCGCATTATCTCTGTTCTATCTCGCTTCACGCATCCTTCTCCTTTCATCTCTACCATTTTTCCACTTTTTTTGCTTACTTCTTCATACATTCATTGATATATTCTTCCTCGAACTTTTTTTTATTCACTACGCAAGAAAAATATCACTCTGATATACGTCATTGCCTTGAAGGAGACGTTACATACAACACAAACTATTTGTGACTGTTCGAGATTCCGATAGAATCCCGACCGTCGGTACTACCTCTTTGTTCGTAAATTCTTTTCGAAATATTCAATGTTTATAATTGCCCAATGTATCTCAAGAAGCTATTAATATAATCAGAAAATACATCGAGTATTTATTTGTCTCGTTAACGACCTCTTTTTACGGCCTGTTTACTACGACTGCACCTCGAAATTTTGGAAATAATCAGTATGACCATTACGTGTCCTGCAATACGAGGCTAATATAAGCAACAGACAAGACCTTCTAGGAATAATCGCATAGTCGCCAACTTTTGTGATATTCTTATAATAAACCAATACAAATTTGAAAACCCTGAAAACCCAAAAACCTTAAAACGCCGGCGTAACGGTGCAAGCCGCGGCTCGATGTCCAGAAGCGCTGCCACCACTCACCGCAGGCATTTTGCCCCTAATCCCTTTAAAATGGTGTTGACACTATTTAGCTAGGCCTCCAATAATAGCTGAAAATTAATTTTCATCTAATCATCAAAACTTCTCACTTCTAAAAAATATAAGATGACCACCCCAACTTAATGAGTGGTGTGAATACATTAAATCTAAACAGCAAGCATGCTGCGCTTCAGAATTCTTCTAGAGATCGCGTTTTCTAAAAAAGTCTCCAATACAGTAGTCTTACAATCAAACATGAGATTCTCAAACATTGGTGTTTAATTTATGCTTGAGTGTCATATCCAACCTTAGCCCGTCGTCGTTCCTCGTCAACTAAACCACGGCAACGGAGTGTTCAATTTACGACTGAACGCTACATCCAATACCAACGTGCATTAAGCAGATCGAGGAAGGTAAAAGGGGAAGAGCAAGATAAGGCAAGTAGAGACTAGTACATATAAACTACTGAGCGACGGCTGTCACGGTTTAACATATAATTGAACGTTGCGTGCTGCACTACGTATCTGACATTACATATCTTCAGTAAGTAATTAATAAACAGTATGACTAACAAGTCTTATAACCAATGCAATTACAAAAAAAGTAAAGGCCAGTAGACTCATCTACGATTAACACCGATTATTAGACTAGACTAAATAATACAGAAAAATAATTAACAGAAGCAACCCAGGCTTATCAGTATTCAATTTAAGCCTGAATATGGCAACAATAAGGAACATACATTTCAAGACAAAGACCGCACTATAATTTCCATCTCTTTTCAGTAAACACTATTTTATAATATTACATTTTTAGTTTTACGACCTTAATTTCTTTTTACTCTATTCTATAGAATATTTTATTTATTATAAAGAATACTTATATTATTATTCTTTTCCATCTCTTCTGAAATAAAAGCCGTTTCACAGAATTACATTCGACTTCTGCCACTTCATTTCTTTCTACCCTGCTATCTTTCCGCTTCTACTATCGGACTCTCTCTCACACCACTTTGTGAGAGCTCAGCATTGGGTTAGTTCCTGAACAGTGGTTAACCATCCTATGCCAAAACGATGTAACGTAACATAAACATAGTCTTAACTTCGCTATTACATTATTCAGTTATTGATACATACATATATATATATATATATATATATATATATATATATATCTTGTCTTCCAGAATGCGATTGTGTGCGTGCGTGCGCTAGCGCATGCGCGCACGAGTATGCACATGTGTATTGTTTATGAATTTTTTTCTACTCATTTATCTATATAATCAGTCCTTTATCCTGTACAATTTAATTAAGCCAAAAATGAAATGTATATATACACATATATTTTATGTAGAAAATATATTAGTTAGAAGAAAATATTATTAGAAAATATTAGAAAATATTAGTAAAAATTTCTAATCTATGCTCTCTACAATATAGTTCAGCAATAAGCGTTGATTGTCGATTGAACATTCAAAGTGTTTTAATGGTACTCGCAAGGCAATTGTTTAACCACGCGAAGAAACGTCCTCGGCCTCGAATTTATGGCCATAGGATATCAGTTAGACGCACCGCTTTTTTCTTTAATATAATCTTAAGAATACGTACATACGCGCGACTACGCTTTATTTTCATTATTGATCCCCTCGACAATATTGCGACACAGTTCGCTAGGAGGTACGCAGGGTGTTGCGCATATATGTGCGTGTCCTTGTACATCTACACTAGGGAATCAGCCCTCAGCCGACTACATAATATTTGGCGCAATTTACTCTCTAACACGCGAAAATTGATGACACACACCTATCGACATACCAACTTTTTTCTATCTCCCTTGTCTCCCTTTCCGACTAAATAAATTATCGAACATCGACCGAACAGTTTTGTATTTGCGACTCGCGCGGGATCTTTCTTTCCTCCAATTTTCTCTTCAAACTTAACATTTGTTTACTATGCTTAGATTTTTTTCCGTATATCGTATATCGTGTCACAATCTTTCTTATCTTAAATTCTTATATGCTTATCATTTATTTTATAAAAGCTATTTTTACGATAAAAATATCTTAAAAACAAAATCACATTTGATATAGCATTTATCTACATTAGTGACATGTAGTAATATCTAGAATAAAGACTTTTATGAAGCCAGCTATATAAAAAATTAATTTGTTTATTCCCTATAATGTTAAAACATTAATAGAACAATTATATTTTAATTATAAAATTTATTATTAATATAATCGAAAAGTGTGAAAAAATTTTAGTAAGGAATAAATATAATTTTAAAACTTTACGTCACAAATAAAATCTAAAAATTTCTAATTTATATACGAAGTCATTTAGTTGATTAAAGCTACAAAAACGCATGATTTTGTTTATTTTATAAATATTTTTATCAATATTTTGCAGTCCTTAAAAGCTATTAATAATTAATTAAAATAGTCTTTGTATAATTTTTTTTTGCATGATATTTTTAATAGCATAATTTGGAAAATCAATATGTATTCTGATATATAAATTTGTTGAATAATCTATTTATAATCTTCTTAATTCTTTAAATTAGAAAATATATAAAACCATCTAAATTAAAATTCATTATTAAATGAAAATTAATATTTTTGATAAATAATTAATCTAAACAAAATTACTTATTTTTTTTATTTGCAGTATAAAATGTTCCAGTTGTGTTTTGTACCAATGCTTGAATTTTCAAATAGATACTACATAAAATAATGCAACAAGTTGAAAACAGAAATTCGTTTGAAATTTCTAATTTCATTTTTGTATTTAGATTACTGAAACTTTTTTTAAAATAAACAAATGAAACAAAATAAATGAATAAAATATTACAAAATTTTTTCAATTATTTGAAATACTGAATTCTGTTAAAGTACGAAATTTTCATTCTCTTTCTGTTCAAGATTTTTAGAACATTGTACACGTTTCCCAACGGACTTTTAATTCCTCGAATTTGTCGCGTAAACTTTCCGCCCCTGTTTCCCCTTTGTTGAGAGCTGGAGGCGTGATAATAAAAAAGGCATATATCGATAATAAGCAGACTAAACGCATAGAAACAATGATGCGACGCTTCTCCTTCCCGTACACTTTTACCCTTCACGTAACAGTTTTTCATTATATATTTAATAAAATGGTTTTTTTATCTTGTCTTTCTTATTTATAATATTTATAAGGAAGTTTATTTAAGTTTGTGGTTATTATTGCCGAATGTGGGACATTCTTAAATAAGATAAGAATCAGCAAGAAAATAATCTTGTAAGGTTTTATTCAAATAAGTCTTAAATAAGCATTATTAATTTGAGAATCGCACGATTAAATAAATATTGAAAATTGGGTTCAAAACTAATCAAAGGAGATACTCAACTCCGAGCAGCTTTAAGATAGCTGTTCAACTTTGCTTTATTTGTTCACGTTTTATTTTTCATTTGTTATTATTAATAAACTCACCACGGATTATATTTATTCATTAATTTGCACTAGTTTTACATTTTCTTAATTATCCCTCCCCTTTTACTATCTACGTCTTTCCTTCTTTCATTGAGGAGAGAATTTTATACATATAGGATCTATTTTTGCAGCATTTGATTATTCGAGCCGGAAAGTAGATAGAAGAAAGATAGTAGAGTACAGGTCAATAAGTTTCCCTCCTTACCGACTCGAAAACATTTAGTACTTCGAGTCGTACCGTAAACAGGTTGAGTGTGTTAGTGAATGGCAGAACCAAATTTAATTATTACCTATCAAATTGAAGATTTGTAAGTATAATTTCAATTTTTTTAATTGATGATAATATTTATTCCAATCTTTGAAAAAATATAAGTGCATTTTGCACACTGCTAAAAGTAATAAGCTGATGACAGGTAATTTTTATTTAATTAATTTGTCTATACGCAATCGCTACGCAAGTAAAGGTGAAAGACAGTAAGTCTGGTAGTATTAGCACCCGAAATAATAAATAAGATAATAAATAAAATGAAAACTCAATGAACACGCTTATCTTATATATAAAATACATAACTAGACTTACAAAATGAGAAGGAAGAGATAAATCAGGAAATAATTACCGATCTATGAAAAGCGATGAGAGAAACGTACGTTAAATTTGTAGAGAATCATGATTATATTGAAAAAGCACATATTGAATAAGCAAATGACCACGTAGTCTAGTCAATCCTGATTTTGACAGCCAATGCCTTTGAACCGGAACGCAGAGCATACTACTCTATTAATTCCTTACTAGCAAAACATGACTAAATAAATAAATCAAAATTAAAGAAAACTTCATAAAATAAAGTAATGAATATTGATCAACAATTAGAGGATTATAAATTACCTGAGATAATTATTAAAATATTCTTTGGTTATTACTCAGACTGACCAACTTTTTGTGATATATTCATGAATGTAATACTAGAAGTATATCAAATTAGTATATAAAACTATAAGCGATATAAAAAGGAGCGATATTGGAAGGTTTGATGTAAAGGAATATTAATTCTTGCCATCATGGGCGTTTTTACAGAGAGTTTATGACAATGAATGATTGAGTACACATTTTCAATTAAAAAAGGCTTTTCTTCTTCCGGCAAGTACTCAATCCAAGATAAGTGGTATTAAACCGTTGCTACTAGTACTGCGCATCCAAGTCCAGATTTAACACATTAGGAGACAATGAAAAATTGGTAGATTTATGTTCTGTATATCATATTGTTCAGCATTTTGATTATCAAACTGGATTACAATGGGGGGGGGGGCTGCATTAGCAGCAAACATCATTTATCCTATATACGATCAGTTTGAACACTTCCTGATCGCAAGATCCAATGGTGAGGCTGAGTTTGGACCGCGAGGAAAACTTACGTAAATTCCAAGCCTCCTACTAAGAGAATCACGTCCGTACATCAAATATCCACAATTTCGACTCAATATTTCAAACATCAGAGACTTGCAATTTATGCAACGAGTCTCTTTTGATTAATCAATGTTCAAATTTTAAAAAGTTATCGATTAATGAGTGAATAGAAATTGCCTCAGAAAATGGGTTATGTTTTAGATGCTTAAATCATTATTATGCCATGTTTTGTAAAAAGAAAACTAAGTGTAACATATGCAATAAGAATCATCATTCTTTATTACACTGCAATGATCGTAATAATCATAGCAATCAAGTTTTACGTTCTACAACCATACAGGATAAGGGAACAATTGTCGAAACATAAGGAAATGAATCCATTAATTCATTATTAGTAACACCCCTGGCTGAAGTAAAAACATAACAGGTTTCACAGCAAGGTCGTATTCTCATTGATTCAGGATCAGAATTATTCATGTTTATGGTTTTGATAAAGCTCATTTGACTAAGACTAAGGATTGTACGTTGTATTCAGATGAAAACATTACTTTAAGAGCTCATGTCACCGTTCGACTTTCATTCAAAAAATCTTTAAGCTCACTTGGTGCACCATATAACTGTGTACACAGATGTTTGCAAAATATACAACAATAATTAACAAAGGATAGCACTTATATCGAGTTGTACACGGATTTTATAAAGGAATATCAGGATCTTCGTCATCCGAGAAAAACTATATTTTCACATCATCCTCAATTCTACTTACCCCATGGTGTTTAAAATAAGAAAAGCAATGAAGTGACATTTCAATTACCAACCATTACTCATGGAACGAAGGCCGCACCATTCCTACATATTAGGATTGAAATGGTTGTCTCTAGAAGATGTTTTTATTTTTCCGAGGGTGATGTCAACACCTCAGACTAAATTTACTAAGAGAAAAATTTTATTCAAAATTGCAAGTGTTTGATCCACTGCATACTGCATTAATTCAGTATCTAACATCACCATTCCACGCTGGATAAAAACATGTAAAAAATCCGTGGAGGAACTTATGGGTTCTTAGATACCTCTAAAAATGCTTTGAGTGCAATGCCTTACATAGCTATAAAATGGAAAGATGAAACGAAAGTTTCACTATTATATTCAAAAATCAAAGTTACTCCTATCCAAGAACCATCCATACCACGATTTGAATTAATGGATGCAGTATTCCTTGCAAAATTTATGAACTATATTATGAAAGCAATAAAATTAGAAATGCAAGACACTTACATGAGGACAGATTCCCATGTCACCTTAACATGGGTCAAATCTCATGCATCTACATGGAAAGATTTCATTAGAAACAGTTTCGTACAAATTTAGGAGCTTTTGGAACCTATTGGAAGTATGTTCCAAGAACATCAAATCCAGCTGATTTTGCTAAACGAGGGATTTCAGTCAAATGTCTGCAAGATAAATTCTGGTAGCATGCACCAGCTTGGATAGCAACTAAAGAGATCTAGCCAGTTCAACGACCTCACACAGATAACCAAAGCAGTCAGGAAGCACTCAAGAGCAGTCCATTATTAATCGTTATACCAAAACCTGTATATTATTGGAATCTCATTAACGAGCAGTCTAGCCTAAATAAAGTCATTAAAATCACTGCATTTTTTATAAAATATATAGTATTATTAAGAAAAGAGATGAAATGGCCAACACCAGAGATACTAACAAAACAACAAATGGATGATGCTTTAAACTTTTTGATAAAACAACTCAAGTTGCTTATTTTTCTCAAGAATTACGAAAGCTCGAGCATATGGGACCTTTTCCAACAAAACATATTTTCAATCGATTAACCGCATGAATTGACGCCCAAGGAATAATCCGTGTCCGTGGTAGAATTAACAAGGCTAACCTTAGTGAAGAAAGCAAGCACTCTGCCTTGTTACCTCCTCATTCTCGTTTCACCACCCTTATAATTTCTGACGTGCATTCACAAGCTTTACATGGAAGAATTCAATTAACATTATCATATATTAGACAACGTTATTAAATTATAGTTGATAGAGGTAAAAAGAAAAAAAGTCATATTCATCGATGCGTGGTATGTGTTCGTTATCGAGGAGTTCGTGCTCAACAGTTGATGGGTTAACTGCCAATTGAACGAGTCACCTCTTCAAGCGCGGTTTTACACAGAGGAGTTGATTATTCAGGTCCCTTCTTATTCAAACTTTCAAAAGGACGAGGTGAACAATCTCAGCAATGTGTTTGCCACATCCGAAACACATTTGACGTTAATTAGTGATTATTTATCAGAAGGCTTTATTGCTGCCTATAGAAGATTTACAGCTCTGATTGCGGCACTACATTTATGGGAGCCAATGCAGCTCTTAAAAAACTGTTCATCCAGAGTTCTCAAGAACACAAACGTCTTTACGAACTAATTTTATAACAAGTAACAAAATGGCATTTAAATCGGCCTTCAAAATGGGTGGAAAATGGAAATCGGTAGTAAAATCAATAAAATATCATTTAAAGTGGACCATTCAAAATCCACTATTTTCTATCGAAGAATTTATAACCTTACGTATAGAAAACGAATAATTCTAAATTCATGTCCTATTGAACCTGTCAATGATGATCTAGATGACACGTACACACGATCATTTTATAATTGGAGGTTCGATGAATTCTATACCAGAAACGTCATTAAAAAATTTGGTAATTTCTAGACTCTCACGATGGCAATTTATTCGACAGCGAGTGCAACAATTTTGAAAACAGTGATCAAAACAATATTAGTAACGTGAATTAACTAGATCAAAATGGCATGATGAAAGATATAATATGAAGGTTGGAACATTGGTACTTGTCACTGACGAATGATTTCCAGCATGTTAGTGGCCAATAACTCGAGTGATACAACTATCCGAGAAAAGATGGACTTACAGAGTTGCCACTGTAAAGATTGTCGTTACAATATTAACCAAACCAATAGTAAAACTCGCTGTTTTACCAATTGCAATCTAGGCTCATAATCATCAACAGGTTGATGGCGGCTAGAATGTTTGAGATTTCTAGAACATCGAAACAATGTAGTATCTATTTCTCCTTTGTCCCCTTCGACATTCTTAAATAAAAAATTCGAAATTCTTAAATAAAAAATAAAAAGAAATTTATGAGATAAGAATCAGGGAAAAAAATAATCTTGTCAGGTTTTACTCAAATAAGTCTAAATAAGCATTATCATTAAATAAATATTAAAAATTGAATTCAAAACTTATCAATCGAGATACTCAACTCTGAGTAGCTTTTAGATACCTGTTCAACTTTGCTTTATTTGTTCACGTTTTATTTTTCATTTGTTATTATCAATAAATTCACCACGGATTATATTTATTCATTAATTTGCACTGTATTTACATTTTTTTAGCTATTCCTTCCCATCCAAGCTATTCCATCTACTTTTCCCTCTTATCGTTGACGAGAAAATTTAAAACAAAGACAAGAATTACTTCTGCAACACTCTCCATTATTGATAAAGAAATTTGCTCACAATTTCAAGAATCACTTGTACATATTGATGACGATATTTAACTAAATTTAATGCAAAAAAAATTAATACATCAGATTTGAAAAATAAGTTTGTTTTAAAGGAATAACTTTTATATTGAAAAAATAAATTATATTTGAATATAATAGTTCATACATATATTTTAAAAATAACTTAAAATACTCACAATTAAAATTGTGTATTAATACAAAATTTTATACCTAAATAATATATGTAAGTACATTTTATTCATTTTTTCAAACTGCATACAGTAGTAATATTCAGGCGTAAATTGAATCTTACCAAGCGTAGACTTGTTGTGACCCTTTATTTCAACAGCGTTATCTTGTTGTTGTAGTGCGAGCTCGTTGA